>LUCH01017231.1:0-74519 GCA_013368495.1 Paragonimus heterotremus
GTCACCTGTCCTGTGTATTGAATTGAATTGAATTGAATTGAATTGACCCCTCCCCTACTGTCCTATCTAATTTAGTTCTCAGGCCACCGCCGATCTCCATTTCTGATAATTGCTCTAGAGGTCCCACAAAGATGTAGCTAATCGTGGTAACACTGAGCCGGTAAGTTTCGTCTCTTGCCATTCAGCTTCAGGCCTCTCTCATCCTTTGCTTAGACCCAGAATGCGAATTAACAAATGCTTTCAACGTTCGTACACTAAAACAAATAGGCCAACAGGCCGCTCTCGCGCGAACGTTAAACTCATTACATATCGATGTCTGCTGTATCTCAGAGACTAGAATACAAGACAACAGTCAACGTATGGAACTAACAGCACCCGCATTGTCTGCCCGATACTGGTTATACACTTCGGGTGACTCAACAGCCGCAGTTACAGGTCAGACTAGAGTAGGCATAGTCCTCAGCACGACGGCTGCAGCCGCATTGATAGATTGGATTCCTGTTAACGGTAGATTTTGTGCCGTCCGCCTGACAGGTTCAATTAAAACTAGCTCTAGACGCAAGACTTTCAGAAATCTTTTCATTGTGTCTGCCTACGCTCCCACTGACTGTATTGACGCCCGCGTCAAGGACGCATCTTATTCGGATCTGGCCGCTATCCTTAGGTCGACACGTGGCTCTGATCTAGTTTTGACCGGATATATGAATGCTCAGGTCGGCCGACTTGGTGAGTCCGAATCACGTTTGGGTGGCAGGTTTGGGATAGCGTTACATGGGTCAGATAATAGCGGGCGATTGTTGCAGCTGTACGCTGAGTAAAAGTCATTTTTAGCCAGCACTAGTTTTAGGCTTCGTGCGTGTCAATGCTATACTTGGCGCCCGCCTTCTCCGAATCAGGCCTGTTATAGTTATATGTGGCGTGGTTGCATTCAAGACTGTCGTTCTTATTGGAGCACATACTTGGATTCAGATAACACGTTGCTACGTTGTCGTTTTGTTCTTACTTTTGTTGGACAACGACCCCACCGACAACCACTATTGGCTGTTGAGAAACTGGTTTTACCATCGATAAAACATAAGTCCCAAACCAACTTAGAAAGCTACTTCAGTGGTACTGACTCCGAAGATCCTGATAGCTGCTGGACTCAAATTCCACAGACCATTCAGAAAGCAGGCACTGTAACATGCGACACAGGGGTACGTGGGCTAAAGAAACATTGGATTTCAGCGAAATCTCTGTAGTTGTTAGAAGCCAGACGGAAGGTTCGTCCTAATAGTTCACATAATTAGTCTAGAAGAGATATCCGTAGGCCGATCGCGAGGCTTGGTTGGTGGAAAAAATCAAGGAAATGGAAACCGCTTTTGTCTCAGAGAACACCGGCAAACCCTTCAAGCAGGTCCGTGCCACTGGCCCCAGGTGACCGTCTGTCAATGAAGCTATCAGCGAGGTAGATGGCACAATAATTTATAATAAGTCCAGAAGATTAGCGTTGGGCTGAACACTTTGGGGATCAATTTAGCTAACCTCCTGCTTCCATTGTGTTGCCGCCGTAAACTTGTGACTCAGCACCCTGGTCGGTAGATTTGGGACCACTCACTGAGACTGAGGTTCGCGATTGCTTCTCGGCTCTCAGTCGTAATAGGACTGCCGGTCCAGATGATCTAATGCCAGTACTTTTTAAAGAAGGTGAAGAGGTGTTAGTCGAGGCCTTGACTCAGCTGTTTCAACTTGCTTGGACGACGCAGACCATCCCTCCGTGCTGGGGTCACTCGATAATAGTTCCTATATTTAAGAAGAGAGCCCGGGGCTCTTGTGAAAACCATAGAGGGATTAGTTTGACCCCAGGCATTTCAAGGGTTCTGGCATCCATTATACTTCGTTGACTAATTGCAATTCGCGAGGTAAACATTAGAGAAGAACAGGCAGGGTTTCGCCCTGAGTAGGGATGTATAGGTCACATTTTCCCCCTCGTCAAATTCTGGAGCAGCGTCATGTGTACCGTCGACCAACAATCGCCGTATTCCTCGACTATAAAGGTGCGTTCGATTAGGTGGATCGATCTACACTTTTAGAGTCGCTTAAACGCACGTGTGTACCGACCAAGTATGTGAACATACTGTCGGCGCTTTACTCCCATACTTGCCGGTGTGGACCTCCTACCTACTGAAAGACTGACTGATCTTGGTTATGCTGACGACGAAGTGTTGCTGTTTGACAACTTTCAGGTGACACAAACAACGCTAAACGCTATTTCGCGTTCTGCTAAGTACTTCGGAATACGTTTTGCAGCCTCAAAATGCAAAGTGCTTCTGCAAGATTGTCGTAATTACGTAGATTTAATGTTAGATAATGAAGCCATGGTGGTTGTTGACCGATTTGTATACCTGGGAATCTGCATCAGCGGCGGCGGCGGAGATGTAGGGAATGAAATAGTGGAGCGTATTTCCAAGGCTAGTGCAATGTTTGCTAATCTGAGACACCCATGGCGACAGAGAGGTATTTCCCTGAAGCTTAATGGTCGCGTATATCAAACAACCGTGAGGGCTGTATTACTATATGGCCGCGAAACCTGGCCGACCAGGGTAGGGGACGTGAACTGTCTTCAGGTATTTGACCACCGATGTCTGCGTTCAATCGCTCGTATCGGGTGGCACCTGCGAATAAACAACGAGGAGGCTAGGAAGCGGGTATTTGGTAGTGATTGTCAAACGGGTTCTTTTGTTCAGTCACTACATTTGCACAGACTTAGATGGTTAGGTCATGTATTAAAGATGCCAGCTAATCGTTTGCCACACCGAGCACTGTGTGCCGACGCTGCGGCGGACTGGCGTGAGGTGCGAAGTAGACAGATGATGACCTGGCGTAGACAAATGAAATCGTTCACGAAGGGGTTGATCATTATAGATCGGGTTCGTCTGTCAGGCTGGGGCCCTCGCGACTCGCAGAGTCAATGGCTTGAGACGTTGGGTGAGATGACGGCTAACCGAGGTCAGTGGTGTGAATGTTATTTGATTGAGTTGTCTGTGAAGTGAGTGCACTTAATGACGCGGGGCAGTGAAAGTCGTCTTGCTGGTGACGCCTTACTTTCACTTACAGCTCGGTTGTTTGCAAAGTGTAGGCTCCTTGATGTTATATTTTTCAATATAGACAGCTATTTTTAGTAGTTATGTCCATTCCCCTCCCCTTCTTTTTTACTCTCTTCTCATATTAGGTTTTTTCTTTTTTTTCCCTTCGTGGTTGTGTGGCAGTTAAACATCAGTGTGAACCAGTGATGTATTACTGTCTATGTAATGTATGCAATGGTTTTCTCCCTAATAATTCCAAGACTTATGAGTTTCGTTGCTCGTTTGTTGAAGGCAGACGGTAGCTTCAGTCGTCGTTAGGTATATTAAGCACTCAAAATGTAAGTGGCATTTCATTAAATCATATTATAGGGCTGCGCGTAACTTTTCTTCCGATCGTTCCTTGAGTGTTCCCAAAATGTCTCCTTGGAACTCTCAGGAATCGCTCGGGGAACACTCAGGGAACGGTCGTGCTACTAGAGACGCCTTTGCGCAGCGGTATCAATATATCGGTAAAATTTTGGAACAATCGGTTTAAGGCGATAAACATGCAGTGGAAGAAAATTAAATATACACGATTACTAAAGATTCAATCGTCAGGTAATTGCTGTTTTTGTCCTCTCCTTGGTCACTTCATTCTTTGCGTTCTGTATCCATCGCTTAACATTTCGACATCCGCCTGGCATTTAGAATCCAGTTGAAAGCGGAATATCTCAGTTAATATTGGAAATACGACAGTATACCGCTCGTGTAAAATCAACGAGAATATTACAGTGATCGATTAAATCACACGGTCACATGATCAAGCCTTCCATTGTAATGTGTGGAGTAGGGAGCATAGGTTTTCCGGTCTGAGAGTGAAGGCTCGTCTGATGGCATCCACTCATTGCTTTATGGGCGTTGGTATTGATGTCTTTCCAAAAGTGATAATCTATCAACCTGTGAACCTTTCATGTCCTTGCACACTTTCCTCCCTTCCGGTTTCACGTTACCGCGGCGTTTTCATATGGTTGTGATGTCTGCTCGGCACAATTTGGGAACCTCCGATCACATACCAGACTGTTAAAGTGTTTAAGCATCGTCGCCTGCAGACCAGGAGCGGTGATACCACGGGTGGCAACTAGAGCAACATACATTTACTCCCACGCCGCTGTCTATACAGGGGTCGTGGGTTGTTACAGTTCTCTTCTCATCAGCTACACTCCACCTCACTCCTGAGTCTCAGGTTTTCTACCGGTGTGTCAGAGAGGTCGAACCAACGTCACTCAAAAGAAAGCAATCACAAAAACGCTACTCACGGTATCAAAAGACAAAGCCACAACTAATGGATATCGAGATAACAAAAGATGGATTCGGAGTTGAGATTGGTTATGATTGGTGAATCTTGGTTTGCGTCAAGGACAAAGTTAGGCCTATGGAGGTCCGATTATGACAGTGTGAGTCGCAGGTGACTAGTTCCTTTTTTCTACATTTTTGTTGTCGGGTCGCGGGTTGATAAAGTCACCTGTTGTTTAGGGGAAGTCTCCCCAGTTGATGGAATGCTTTGCACTGTTATGGGAAGATGAAGGCCAAATACGTCTGTGGCAGCATACCTACGGGGATGTGCTATTCTGGTGATCTCACCCAAGAAAGGATGAAGTTGAAGTTGTAACTAGAAGGTTATCTGATGCCCCCTCAACTGGATGTATCACTACATGCCTGTTTTGTCTATCATGGTTGAAGTCACTCGTATTAGTAGTATGAAGAAAGCTTACACTAAATACCATGTATTTCGACAGTCATTGGGTGTTCGCGATGATTCTTCTTTCTTTCTGCCTTCACTGTTACTTCTCTTGCCCATATAAATTACTCGATAATCAAGACGGGCTTTGAAATAAAAAAACGGAACCCGGAAAGTCCGTAAATCCCTCTTCAAGTGGGACAGTCGCAGATCTGGATGCTGTTCTCTGACATTCGGGTGCAAATATTCTGGACGCTCGATTGGCAACTGCTACTTCGTCATGTGCAAGTTAGACTTAAATTCGCGCGCGCTGTGTTCAAGTTCACGCCCTGCTGGTCGTGCCTGCTGCTTGTGGGGTTTTCCAAAGTTTTGGTTATATCTGATCAGCACCATGATAACGCTGAAGCCTTAGTGGTTTTATGGAATGATAGCCAGCCGTTCCACCACTTGTCGAAGTGTACAAGTCCACTTGTCGAATTTACTCGTAATGTACATGAAGGTGAGTTTGGTAGCAAAACTCATTCTCATGCTACATGGTAACAATGAAAGGAGACTTATGGTGTGTTCACAGCTTTCATTGGATGCTTAGTTCCGTTGTTATCTTCGGTTTTCTCAGTCGACGTCTTCCCCAGCGATCATGGGCGTCCTAAAACCAACAGCGCATCTGTATACTTCATCTCGCCCTGTCTCTGAACTCATTTCTTAAGATAGAATAGTTTCTACGTTTGAAGTGTATTACATTACTGTTACATTACACTAACCTTCTATTACACGTCGTAGGATGAAGTTTTTAAAGGCGATTTTCTTCCCTCCCCCCGCGTTAGTCATTTCCACTGCCAGCTATGACCCGATGGCCTTCCTGATGCAACGGTGAAGCGGTAGCCTTGCAGACAGAACACTCATTGATTTTAGATGGTACGTCTAACAATGTTCAAATTATTAGCCGTACAATTACCACAACTATTTTAAACAGTTGTCTTTGAAAAAAGCTTCCGGTTCACGGAAACTGGTTGCACTGTTTACGGGCAGAGCATGTGCACGGACGTCGCACACAGCCTGACTCTGAACGCCCAACTCGGAGGAAAGGCGGCGTTGTTGGAGACGTCCCTTCAAAATGATCGCGTCTTTAATCAATTCCTGAAGCATTTGTATTACTTTGGAAAGCTTAGAGGAAACAGCTGATTCGTTTTGTGGTGACGATGCTGCCATAGGTGCTACGAATGAACTGGTGAACGGCTGAAACGAGGTTAACGGTGACGTGGGAATAAGGAGACGGATGTTTGGGAGAGAACTGTCAAAAGGTGGACGGGAAGATGATATGGGGACGGCTGAACGAGGCCGGATGGAGGTAACGGCTAGATCAAGCATTCTAATAAGGGAGATAAGACAGTGGGGTGTTGGGATACCGAGGGAGGGAACAACGAGACAGCGAACAGCGGTGCCTGGAATACTTTGACGAAAGGGCACAAGTGTGTAGTACTTCTGCTTTCACGACCTGGTTTCACGGCGAACGTTGGATTTGGTACAGCTGTTGCACTAGTAGCATGCACGGGCGGACAACCGTCGGAGTCTTCGAATGAACACTGACAGAAGATTCTTAGGACGTTTGCTAATAAGCAGTAGGACTTAAAGACACATCAGCATTACCTGGACCTCTGACTCCGTTTCTTCATTCGCGGAGTTACATCGGACGAATCTATGTTTGATGTGACCTCCGCCTTTTTACTGTGGTCTAAAAACACAAGACAATCTCAAAATCATTATCTGTTGTGCTGATTACTCTGACAGATATCTTTGCAGAGTCCGGCTGGGAAACCCAGTGATCCCTCACAGCTGTGGTAGACTGAAGGGACGGCTAGTACATTGACTGATGCGTCTGGCAAAACGTTAGGTTGAGCATCCATCATAACAAAATGGATAATGAATCAAGTTAGAAATGAATATGCAAAATATATAAAACTGTAACTCACAGTTATACAAAAGATATAGCTGTAGAAAAAAATAGTCGGAGGGGGATCACCAAGTTATAGTGAACCGAAACAAAGTGCTGGAAGAAAATTGTTTATTATTCGGGCTCATCAACTTAGTGCACAGAGCACCAGGTCGTTTTTCCAGGCTCAAATTTATCAGACGCGAAATGTAAAAACGGCCGTTGAGAGTAGAGACTGAATATTTATTACTCGAAATATGCGGAAGGTCTCTTCTAGTGCTAGGAACGACACCGCCACGTAAATCAGCTAGGAAGACTAGAGACCAGACGTCGACAAACGAGTAAACCGGAAGTGTGTGTTGCGGGTTCGCGCCATAGTCACATAGTATGCAGACAAACAATTGGACAGCGTACACCCTGTGGATTTTCTTATTAGCCTAGGTATAATATGCGACAATGAGTTTTGGAACTACTTTACACATCACACCGGAGGCAGGACAGTGAAATCTGCAGGTCGCTACACTATCTTCAACTCGGAAATCAGGGGCTGGGATATCACTGCTCTTAGGATCCGCATGACTCACGGGCTCTAATGCAGAAACCGCGGATTTCTTGGTGGACTTTCACAGCGGCATTTTTGCTCACCGCCCTCCACCTCCTAGGCTTTGATCTGCTGACCTGAAAAACGACGTTATTACTGAGGATACTTTGTCTGTAGCTGTTCTTAATAATTTCAGCGCCTTAGGATTAGCTATTTTGACTCTCACTGTATTTCATTCAAAGCAGTGTGCGAAGCCGCCGAGCGGCCCACCAAGTTATTTGGTCTGTTATTCACGCAGTCCATCTCCAGTGGCTCGGTACGCGACAGTTGGAAGCTTGCTAACATTACTCTTATGTTCATGTGTAATAGACGTAATTACCCTGGTGATTATCGTCCAATCACTGCTATCTTGCTTGTCGAAAGTACTGCAAACGCTTGTGTATGACTCTTTCCACGAGTACTTATCTTCTCACAACCTCTGGTGGTGTACAGCGTGGTTTTAGGAAGGGTCGATCTTGCACGACGAATCTGGTAACTACCACTGACCAGTGGGCGAAACCAGCTAATCAGAGTATTGCCATTTTTGTTACATACCTTGATTTCGCTAAAGCGTTCTATCAGGTGAACCACTCGGTTTTGTTTGACAGTTTTCATCACTGTGGAGTACAAGGTGTTCTTAAGTGGCTGCAATCATATTAATCGAAATTATCGCCTGCGCGTCAAACGTGAGTACTCCGGTTGCCATGACAGCCTCAGTGGTGTGCCTCAAGGTTTTCTGCTTGGTCCACTTTTGTCCCTTATCTGCATCAATGATCTTTCGATTTCGTCTCCGATGCTACTGCTTGCGAATGACTTTAAAATTTAACAATCATTGGATACATGCAGTGTTCATTCTGTTATAGAAAACGATCTGAATGTCTTGTTCAGTTGGTCTCAGAGGAATAAGCTTGCATTCGACGCCGACAAATGGAAGGTCATCCACGTTCAACACTTGTCGAGTACTGCCTTTTATTTGAATGACCTCACTATTCAGTCGGTTCTTGGACAAAAGGATTTGGGGACGACCGTTTCGCATTCTCTGCCGAGCTCCCTCAGTGTGATTAACAATGTAAGAAAGGCTTTGGCGCTACTCCAGCGGCTTATCGAGTAGTTTGATCTCTCTTGTTTCAAGCTTCTTTTTATCAGCTTCATTAGGCCGCATCTCAGATATGAATCTGTCAGTTGGCCTCCTTTTATTCAGAAGGATAAGTGGTTCCTCGAAACTTTTCAACGTCGTGCAGCTCGTGGGTTAAGAGCTTGGCCCTATAACGCGCTTCTCACGGGACTAAATATTCACTAGATTTCCGTTGAATTAGAGGTCACCTGCGCCTCACCTTGTTGGTTATCGAAACGCCTGACCAACCGTGCAAATCGGTGCTTAAAGTGATCACAACCAGCTGTATGAGGGGTCACCATTTTAAACTTGAGATACAACATGGCCGAATGGAGTGTTGGCATGGCTTTTTTTCATTGTGCTTCCGTAAGGCATGGACTGTTTTTCCAGAGCATGTGATCTCTGTCAACTTTGTTTCCAGTTTTAAAGTCCGTCTTGATCAACATTTTCTGTCTTGGCTCAGATACTGCGCCCGTTTTTCACGTTTCAGCATTATTGCTCTTGACTGTCTGATTCTGCACATCGTGATACAAATCTCTCGAAAGTCGCTGCTTCCTATTTTAGTTACCAATCCACTAATCCATTGACAGCAGGCGTTTTGATAGGGCCAAGCGAACTTTCTGACACTTACATTGTATTCATGTGGGCGTTACTCGGAGCGTTCTCGTATAATAAGGAGTGCTTTTCAGTTCGTGCGGCCTGTCCTAATTAAGAGTTCGACGTTTTTTGTTTCAGTAGTCTTTTTCGGATTTGGCTAGACAGTGGGTCACTCATAAAACATCTCTGACTGTCACCTCAATTTTGTTCGGTTGTAGTAGTTTTAGAGTTGTCCTCTTTCACAAGCGACCTCACTCCTTGTGCGAACTGACCCAGGATCTGTCAACTTTCTCTTCTACAAGTCACTAACAGGTGGTGAGCGAATATTTCATTCTCAGACTCCACGCAGAGGTCTGGTAGTGAGGAAATTTCTCCGGCATAGCTACCGCATTCAGAAATATATTCGTGGACCGATTCTGCAATGCAGTTATTCAGGGTGGTCACTTTGTTGGGATTAAAGCTGCTAGTGGATGACGAGAAGTTAGTGGACGAGCAAAACGAGTGGTTCCATTCTTTAGGGGCACCAGCTGTCTTGTGGTCGACGTCGAATATCTCGGGACGAATCATTCCCTTCATTATATGGTTGTTAGGTGACTGAATTGTGAAAAATTAAGCTCAGTCATGCAAAACCAGAAGAGTAGCGGACCCATTTATTTATCTAAATGGCGTTTGAGAGTTGAAACAGAAAGCCTAAATAGACTATTAACTCAGAAATGAAAAATACAACGGCATATTGTAACACAGTATTGTCTCAGATGTAATATTGTGTGTATCGGCATGTACGTGCCGTTCCCACTTCCTTTTTGCTCCTTACGTCAACCAGAATATCCACATGCACCAGATCATCACTTCTGAAGTCTGCTAAGATCACTCTACTTGTATCTGGGATCATTCATTTTCTATGTAGGACGGCAGATATCTTCTCAAGGCAGTGAGTGGTTAGATCAGGTGTGTTGTCTGTAATACTTTGTCTACTCTTCAAAGTCATTCAATGACAACGTTGTCATGGAAGATTCAAGTCAGGTATTTCAGACTGAAGGTACCCCAACGTAAGACAGTGTCGTTTACATTTCAAGTGATTAATCTGGCGTCGTATTTTCGGTGGTCTTCTTGTCAAACTGAAAACAATAAACGTTTCTTGCAACCTCGTGTTGATGACAATCTGCTTTTGGCAAGTACTAACTTTCGACGCTCTGGATGTCAGTGTGCCACCTGGCGACCTGTATTGTTGGCACAGATGGGCCACAGCCGTCGGCTGTTGGTGGCGTAATTGGTTCCAAGACTGTAAGTCAATCTGGAGCACCTATGTGAAATTCGATCATACGCTAGTATGTGCAAAGTTCAGTGCGCGCTTTTGTCATCAATCACAGTTTGATCTATCTGAACTGGCGGGAATACAGGCGCATCGCCCTTACCAGAGTGCGCTTACCACTGACTTAAAACATCACCCACCAGACGACATCGAGAAAAATTGGGCATTTATACGATATGTAATGCATAAATGCGGTATTACCTTGTGTAGTACTACTTCTGGTTCAGCCGCTGTGGTCTGTGCGGTCACTAGAACTTCGTAACGTTCGAGGGAATATTCCATCCAACGGCTAGTACACTTCAGCTCATAAGGCTATACTCACGTGATACTTCAGAAACAATTATGAGGAAATCGTGTAGTATGGTGGTCAACGCGGTATCAGGATGGAAGAAGCTGCTGCTACTAGAAACTCTAAAAAGCTCTTCCATCCCATCTGAGCGTCGGGTGGCAGGAATCAAGGTGTGACGGTTGTAGTGTGCGAAATCAGTGGTGAGCCTAGTCGTAACCCGCAACGGTGCTTGGAACGCTGGATTGAGGACGTTCAACTGGTCACCGGCACCTTCGGGCTCTATCTGCGCTCATTGGTCTATTGACCTTTCTCTGCCTCCGGAATTAGAAGTCTCACTTGATATCAAGTTCCTGAATCATCACAAAGCACTCTATCTAGGCGGACTCCTTCCTGCTCTTTTCGCAGATGGAGGTCCAGCTTTAGTCGGAGGGCTGACGTTTCTGCTCCGAAAATTCTGGATCAGCAAAGTCGTTTCAGATGGCTTGGGTTTGCTACCCTCATCCTTATTTTTAAAAGAGGATCACGCACTTTGCCTACAAGTCACATATAGGTTAGCTTGATTCCTATGACGTCGAGGTTGCTCGCAGCCATTACACTTCGCAGACAAAACGAAGCGCATCAAAAGCATATCCGCGAGAAGCAAACTGCAGTCCTTTTTGGTCGTGGCTGCACTGATCAGATTTTCATATCCCGCCAGACGCTGGAACTCCGCCATCCATATGAAAGGTCGGTAATGGTAGTTTTGAACATCAGAGGGGTCTATGATTCAGCTGACAGGACCGCATTGAGAAGCCTTCTATCGTGGAAAGGTGTGCCGAGGAGTACGTGAACATCTTGAAGACAATTTGCTGTCAAACCTCGGGTCAGGTTAGAGCTTATGGCAGCTTTTGGGCGACCCTTAACATTTCATTTGGCGT
The DNA here is from genome assembly GCA_013368495.1 of Paragonimus heterotremus. Taxonomy (NCBI): domain Eukaryota; kingdom Metazoa; phylum Platyhelminthes; class Trematoda; order Plagiorchiida; family Troglotrematidae; genus Paragonimus; species Paragonimus heterotremus. The sequence continues at coordinate 11,522 of LUCH01017231.1, forward strand.
GTGACGAAGTTGCCCAGAATCCTGTTTTCTATTCAACTCATTAGTGGACGAGCCCTTAGAGTGTGCCTTGATGGACTGCAAGTGTGATGGCATGGAATTGCTTTCAGACACTCGACTCCGTGACATGGAGTATGCAGAGGATATCGTTCTAATCTGTAGGGATCAAGAGGGTGTCCAGAACTAGAGGCTTCAATTCGTCAGTTTGGTGTGACTCTTGCGCCTACTAAGTGTAAACTGCTGTTGCAAGGTTAGCAGGACTCTGTCCCTGCTGTCACTTTTAGTGACAGCAATGTCTGATAAGACCACAAATCGCATAGCAATGACTCCTATGGCGTTTGTCAACTTACGCCGTTTGCAACGTCGGCAAGATCTCCGTGGTCTTTCTGTGAACAGTTAAGTGTACATTGTTACTGTAAGGACGACTTTATTATATGCCTATGAAACCTTGTTCGTTCGCGCGGAGTCTGCTCTGTTTTTGACCGTCGACCTCTGAAGCATTTGCGGCATGTGATGGTAGCACTGTGTCAACAGTGACGAAGTTTGCTGACGTGTCTTCAGAACGGATAGACTGTCAATCTCTGGATCTACTTATACCCTGTCGCAAGCTTCGATGAATCGACGACATCTCAAGTACCAACTCACCGTTTGCCACACCATATCAAGTTTGCGAGTAATGTGTTAATCTGGATCCGGCAGCCTGATGGTCAGCGCGTGCTGTTCGGGATATGGGGGTACTGACATCGGAGCTTGTTTCAGTGGGGCGCTCCCGGCTTCCTGGGTGGGATCCGAAGAAGGATGAACACCTTTGGTTTAGAACACTGTTTACTGTGGCGAAAAATGAAAGTCAGTGCCACTCATGTTGCGAATCTATGTGTCTATCGATGTAATTTTTCTTTCTGCATATCCTTATTCTTCTTTAACTTCTACTGTGCCTTTTTGTTTTTTTCTTCCCGTATATTGTGGCACGTTCGCCCCACGTTTGTCGTTACGCGTTAAATATATAAGAATTAATGTGACCTCTAGGTCTACGACCTTGTGGATATGGCTGTTTATACTAACGTTTGGCGCTTATTCCCGGGTTACATCAGTTGTTCTTGATTAGGATGCACTATGCTCCGAAACTCGTGCGAAAATGCAAATTTGAGCCGGTGTGCGTTTGTTACTGTTCTGTTGTTTTTACTAACAATTTTAATTTCAGGCATTTGATATCATTTTTCAGGGAACTGAGTATAGGTAGAAGGGAAAATTGTCGCGTGGCATATCCTGCGAATATGCGACCCAGTAAGACACACAGCAGCAATAGACACCTCGTAAGTTGAAAATTAACGGCATCTGTGTGTATGAGACGCAGACTCCCTAGTCTAGGTGGATTGAGTTTGCTTGTGGGATATACTTTTGAAGTTGGCTAGTAATGGAGTTTTATCGTTTCGCTGAAGACTTTGTTCAATCAGTTGGGTCATTCAAACTGTCTGAGTGTGTCTCCGTAGACAGTTGCTTGTAAACCTGAGTCCTTTTCTATGTGGATAACAGAAGGTGGTCCTTTTACTCTATTTTTCAGCTTCGTTGTAATAATGTTTAGTTGCTTGTTTCCATGACATGATGATTTTACCACGTGAACTGTATGTCGTCGAGCAGGTACGTCTCCACTGCTAGGTTTTTTTTGCCAAATGACATGTTGCTGGGTTATGTGTGGATTGGATACTGCCAGATTGCTCGAAACTAGACACACATATGTAGTCAACAGGCGCGAGCCCGCTGCAGTGTGATTGTTAGTTGGCCTTATCACCACCGAGTTACTGTTGATCTACGGTTTAACTTCGCTGCGTTCGACTGCATTCTGATCTTGTGTATACAGACTAATTCTGTCGCTGTTATGATACATTTTGCACCACCGCGACACTGGTCGATTTCCGATTCACTTGCTGGAACTCTCCAACAATATTATACCTTGTGTAGATCATGCCACCGAGATACCTATGACGATATATAAAAAAAGCTGCTCATTCACCTCATGTGTTGCTTATGATTATACAATATAGAATGTACTGAGGGAAAGATGCGTCAATCTATCTAGGCGTTCCTAGTTCGACTGTGTGCTTGAATCCTCTCCTGGCTAGTTTTAGTTTGTTGGGGACCAACTGTGGGAATCGTGTTGAGGCAGGGTATACTTTGTTGCGGGTGTGATACGTTACGTTAGGGATCACTGAGAGAGTGTCGTTTGATGCGCGAACAACTTGTGAAAACTCCATGAAGAGATTGTGATAGATTTTTTAGTTAGTTGGTTGCTGCTGTTGCTACTGCATGCCTTCCGAGTATGCTTAACTTGGTACTGGTAACAGTTAGTTTGTGATGTCTCGTATCAACCGGAAGGCCAAGGTTCGAAAGACAGTCGATACTGGTTGTGGCGAAAAATACGCATGATTCTACTATAAATGCTCACATGTGCGATAACTAACGACCACTTAAGCGCACATTTAAAAAATCAGCGTCGAATTCACAGTAATAAAAGTTGTGAAGTCTAGCGACATGTTTAAGTTTGTCTGGCTCATCATTTGCTAAATCTGCCTAACCTTGTAAGGCCTTATTTGAATCATGCTACCGAAATACATTGTACTATACTCTGGCTCGTGTATTGTCTGTGATTTTCAGATAGTGAATCTGTCAAGGTAGACGTAAAGCTAACGAGTTTTGGAGCTAGTTGTGATTTCGCTACACAACGGAAGCAACGAATTGATGGCTTGAGCAAAACAACAATAGGGTGAGGGTTAGAAGTATCGAAAGGATACGCTAACGTGTGGTTATCAAAAACATTTGTTATAGTTACCACCCACGTATTGATTTCCATCGGTCTATATTTGGCTCTTTCATAAAGTATTGGAACTTGTGTTGTCATTTTTAGTCGCTTGCTTCTATCGATTCTCTTGGCTGTAACTTACTATTCTTTTTTAGCTTTAAGAAGTTTAATAACGGGACGTGTTTCGGCAGTGTACAATGTCAAAGATCTTCGGCGGAATTGAAGGGTAAGTAATCCTACGATAGATTAGCTTTATATTACATTACTTTCTTTTTGTGTGCTGTTCTACTTCGTGCGCTTTTTCATTCGACTGTTAACTTTCCGTATGCTAGTTTTAGATCTAAATGTTCGTACATTGAATGCTACTCAGATTTTCTCTGAGTTATCGCATTCCTCTGAACTCGTCTTTATGAAAAGAACTCTTCCCATTTGCATTTTGTAGTCATTGGCATGTTTGATCAGTTATCCTTCGAAAGAAATCTATCATCTAGTTTAAGTTTACCCTTGCTATGAGCGCCCGTAGCAAAGTAACCGCATAGAGCTCGTGTGGGTGGCTCGCAAGCAGAGAAATAGGGCTTCGCATGATTCTCGTACGAACTGAGAAAGAGTTCTAGGCTGTTACCTCTGGTTTCACATTTATACCGTTCCCATCTTAATTTTTTGCCTCTGGTTGACAACCTTCTTCGTCTACCTTTCTCTAAACATGAACGACATAACCGCTAATAACAGCTAGGCCGTCAGTGAAACAGACAACACTAATAACCACAGCACATGATGTACAAAGCATTATTTGTATTTGTTCACTAATACTGTTATCAAGGACAGCAATCCAACACAAAATTTTCCGCATTCATTACAGCTGGCACGCAACTCGCAAGATGCCAAGATGATGTAGACATTGGACCACAGATCTGCATGCAGCTCTAAGACTACCTAGGAACGTGTGCTACTAGAAATAGACTTCTGACTTAACTAGTTATCTGTATGTATAGTATCATGATAATTGTTGACAGAAACCTGGTTCGCTTGTATGACTGTACAGTGTCATGGACAGCGACCAGTTTAAACAACTCTACTCTTTTTCCTACTAATACCTTTTCAACGGATGAGATGATATATTCACGTCATAAACCAGCCATCGACTTATGTTGCAGGCTGCATTATACTCCACGTTCTCTTAACGTTATACGCATGCTAGCCGAGTACTTGCACTACATCGATCACACCGTCAGTGTTCTCTGAAGGTGGCTAGAAACAGGTTACAGGATGGGCTGTTCATGACTCAGCCTATGCCTGTGAATACATTGGCGTCAGGATAGGCCTCCGTTGATTGTAGCCGTCAACCCGGCTGACGTCCGAATGTTATTGAATGCCACTGAAGGATGTCTGCAGGCTAAAGTCAGCAACATATGCCGTTATACGGCCTTTTCTCACGTCGTACTTTACATATATCTTCATGAAAAAGCAAAAAAATTGTATTGTAAGTAACCAACAAAAGTGGAAAGATCGCATGCAGTAACCAACTGACTTTTCCGACCTTATCTTCGTCTTACTATTGTTCGCCTTATTCCACGTTTTTATGTTTCCGTTTGCCCACTTTTCGTTGGATATCTCTCCTGGCTTTGAGATATTACTCAGTCGTGTACTTTGGTAATAATAACAACACTGATGGTGACAATATTCCCCTCAATGGTACCTTTGATTTTGTCCATCGCTTCTGAAATACGTTTCATGGTAGAGGAGCTACGGGCTCTCGTATGGTTCTTATCGATGCCCAAGGTCGACGTCTGGGCTTCTCTGAAGGACCGGAAACCAATCAGTGGGTAAGTTGCGCTCGTCAACGTTTCCGTTTTTTAAGTAACGGCATCTTGCCAGATTCTGTGTTCGTGGGTTTCTATCAGAGTAGTTGACTGCGCATTGGAATTTGTTCACCATTCCTGCATTTTGACCTACTTTCGTTATTTGTTCATTGTGTTTGGGAATGCACTATTTACTCCGCGGACACAAATTTTTGTTCGGCACTTAACTAACTCCAAAAGTATTGTCTACTTTTCTTGCGATGGTCTAACCTTATGCAATAACGCTTGCTGTCAAATTGCCAAAATAGGTTATTTTGTTAGTTTGTCTCAATTTTGGCAAGAATATTCGACATTAAACCGGTAGAGCTTAACATCACAACTTTAGTTTTGAAAATAGTGTGAATAACGCTGCACAGTTTCTTGTTGATCATTTAGTTTGGGGCTGGTATAGATGGTCCAATTTGTATAGGATGGACTTAAAATCCTGTCCGTTTGTGATATTGTTTGGTTGAGAGTAATACGCAGTGTCTGAGTCTTCTCACTGCTTGTCCCCATTGATTTTACTGTTTGGGTTTACAAGGGGGCCCCAATGTTCTGTGAACAAACAGTTTGCGATATGAATTCCTTTTCCAATGGGTTAGTATGGAGCATAAATGTAACCAAGTGCCCGAAGAGATACAACATCGCTACACAAGAACATGCAAAGTCAACTACTATATCTGTGTGAGTATGCGAACCGCAATAGCTTTGACGTTACCATGGTCAGCCTTCGTTTATTGAATTTCGGCTGGTGCTTCACAGTTAATCGATCTTCTGTGAACGGAAGTTAACACTGATTCTCACTGTAACCTACGTGAGATACATCAGAGATAAGGCTGCGCATCGATTCATTGATAGGACCGGTTTCAGTCGATGCCTCTGGCTTCATCACATTCTAGGTACTAATTTGGAAGTGCCACATACCTCAATTAGATCGCTCCGAAGTTTAGATGAAGTCACAGGTTTCCAGTTGACTAGGAAGCTTCGTCTGTTGGAGTTATCGTAGATGTTGTTGTATCTTCTGTTGGTACGTTTGGACAGTCTGAAAATTACCCACAGACGCTTACGGTTGCTGTTTCGGTCATGTGTAGCGTGTGGTCATTGATACCAGTGGGCTACGCACAGGAGCCAGATATGTTGTTATGAATTTATCCCTACCATCACCATTTTCAGCTTCGAGCCGTACTCTTTGGTACTATGACTCGGATTGTCGTTAGTCCTGATAGTAATCTATAGGGTAGTAGAGTAATTGATTACAACTGTAGGAAGAAAAAAAAGAAAAAAAGATTAAGGACAATGATGCATCATGAAAAAGAAGAGTTAACAATTATACGGATACAGACTGGCTGTAGGCTGCGGTACGCTGCCATATCAGTGAGTTTTCTCAGGCCAATGGGTGTGAATAGTTGAGAACTCTTCAGCCATACTGAACAACTGCGGTGTGACAAACTCCATCGGCTTATGAAGTACATGCTCCAACTGGCGAAGTCTGCGGCTTTTCTTTTACCTCGGTTATTCGCGGCGAACATGTACATTTCCCAAACATGCGTCGATAAACGGTAGCTTTGTTCACACAGTCGGCCCGTTTGTTGCTGGTTAACTTGATGAAACAGAGATGGCCGAATATCGAAAGTCTACGCGCATCATCCTCACGGATTGGCCAATTTTCTAATCCATAGAACAAATCTAGGCGCACATCACAAGCACGCAGAGCTAGAGTCTGGTGCTTACTTTGGTAGCTTCTTGAACTATAGAGGGTTACGTTCGCCTATGGGTAATTTTCATCTTACTAAACTATCTGCTTTTTTTATCATTCTGAATTGAACCAGAACGCACTATCGTTAAAACTATGTTTCTCGTGAAGAGTATGACGTTGCTACCATTTGTATCTGGACGTTGCATAGTGAGTAGCGACGCATATGCAGTTCGCTGTATTACATTGTATCACTTATGAATTTACTCACAGGCTGATCATAGACCTCTATGCTCCATCCGTCTTCAACAGATCAAACGGACTATACATGATCCTGTTTCTATAACGCTCGTGATGTTAAGAGGTTAGTAACATGACATGTGTATGTAGCTCTCATGACGTTAATCTGCAATTCTTACATTGGCCCATTTACTCCCTCTTCTAGCTTTTAGGTTTGGACGAGACTGTAAGACGTTTACTTGGTCTTATCGACGGAGCTCTTCAGGATGCGCATCTTCCACCTCTTACTCCCATCTCACATCTGGTATGTTGATTGTTTGTTTGACACTTTTGGCTTGTGTATATGGTTCCACTGGCTGTTATCAAAAACTGATCAAATTTTGAATCTGTTAGTCCGACAAGTCACCTGCTTATGTGCAGTGATAAAAATGATGCCCATCTGTGACGTTCCACCTTAACGTAGTTGCGTAAATTATGACACTGTTGATGTGTTTTACTATGTCAGCCACTGCGACGTTGATATTATTTCTTCCTCTATTCATTGTTTCTGCTCAAATTCTGATGGAAAAGCAGAAGCTTCTTCAGTTTAACTTTTTTTCCTACCTTCCACTGAATGTTGCGTGCTTTATGATGGCTCTCGTTCTGGATACTATGGTGGACAGTCATCGTTTTGGAGCATTACACGTGTGTACTACTCGGGATTTGAGACCCAGAACGACCATGGTGAACGTATTTGAGTTCGAACCTTCTTGTTAAGTAAAAGAAGACCTCAGACTGGTTCTGATAATCAGCTCATAGTACAAGGACATGCATTAGTGGGCTTACATCAGTGTCAGCCGTAGTAACATTCACGCCATTTCTTTGTTCCCAGATGTTTCGGAAAGTCATGGCTTCTCTGACCGACAATCTTCACTGAACGTCTTCATCGCTGACACCAACAATCAGTCGATCCCACAGACATTCTTCCAGCTTAGAACCCAAAATATAACGGGCCGCTTACTTTTATACCTAAAGAAGAAGCTCAGAGAAGCTCGTGCTCCTCAAGTAAATTAGACTTCGCACGTTCTCCGACCCAAAAGTAGACAGAAAGCACGTACTGTGGCAACAGTTACTTTCACTTGTCGATTAATAATGAGGCTAAAAAGACTCTTCAATGGTGACCACGACTCACGGACAACGGCTTTGACGGAGATTATTGACTGGTTTTCCTTTTTCACATCACGACGAATTCTTCACCATAAGTCGAAACTCTTAACCCATTTCTCCATTTCACTCGCACCAGTATAAAGGTCTAGTTATTCACTTGCGGGTGCTCCGTTCCACTACGGCAGCTTGTAATACTCGAAGTTAGGGACATCGAGTAGCTCTAGGGATGGTACCTGAGTTCGAACCTCTCTGGGGCAATCACTTGTTATTCATGCTATAACAGTACGGATTTTTAGTTACATCAATATTGTTAAAGTAAGTGCCTGTCGCTCGTTGATGTCTGCAGCACGCATTTTCACAAGCTGTAATCTGACTAGTTCACGATGGATCAATAACGGAAGATGTACTAATGAAACTGTCCGCCCGACCATCGTATTGGTCCCCTGCTACATTGTCCATGTTGGGGTTTAAATAGGCGGTGAATCGAATAGGTTTTTACCATACTGGTGCTACTTTTCTAATCTTCGTACCATCTTGGCAGATACCTGTCTCAAAAGCCAAATGAGGTAAGATGTGTATATCTTCTTCAATGTCCCTGTATTTCTTTTGGGATATTTCCGATAGTAATTAGCGTGGAAGGTGTAAATTTTCGTGTCTTGGACTCCTCACCAACTTCTTCCGCGTGCGTTTCTACACATGATTTCGGGTTTTACTGGGTCGTCCTTACTACGGCCGTGCACTCGATTGTACAGCTTGATTCCAAATCCCAGAAGAAGAAGATGGAAACACCAACGCTTACTCGGACCGAGTCAAAACTAGACCATAGAAGCTTTGATTGTATGGCACTCAGAGTGAGAGACAGCAAACAAATCAGACGCAACTACCATACGCGGCAGTCGTGGCGTTAGATCGAATCAGGTTATGGTATCGTCAACAGACAACTTATGAATTACAGTTCAGTTGGGGTTGAAACTTACAAACGTCCAATCACACTGCTCCAGTTTGAGTAGCTGATTGGAATACTACATGACCATTCATGCTGCCCTGAATCCGCCTGAAGAAATATGGACTAATCTATTCCGGTTTCAGTTTAAACAGCCGACGTTCACTTCTACCTTTAGATTTGCGTAGTCTCAAAGATTATGAAAGCCCCGCTCTCAGATCTTATGATGTTGTGCGATTCACTTTGTTTGTTTTGTTAGGTAATGCGCTCCCGAACACATTCGTTGATTATTTTTGATAAACACCCACTTGCAAACTCGCTCAACTTTGCCCCATGCTGAGGTTACGCTGGTGGCTGATGCAGGAGTTTGTGAGTCACGTCGCGCTATCGCACGTGAATGATCAGTGAGTTCGAAGTATCCCCGTATTAACGATGTCTACTAACCGCACTGTTTTCCATTAAGTTTCGGTTGTCTCGGCTACTCCTGCCGTATGTGTCTGGGTCGCCTGACGGATTCATCAGCAGGATGAAACTAACCTCGTGGCGCTGGCTTGCCATACTATACCGCCAACCCTAAAAGATGTTTTCGCATTTTAAGTAGCCGAACAAACTTTTACATCCCATCAGTTAGGGCGCGGTTCTTTTTTCCCGATAGAAGTGAAATTTCCGTACCGTATTTTGTAGGTCAGCTTACAGATTAACCATTATTGCAATCTATCCCCTTGTGTTACTACTCGACAGAAAATGTTTGAGGATGTCTAGGCACAAGTTGGCTTTAAATAGATTAACCACGGTCGTGATTAAACTAGTCGCTGGGATACAAGTCAGCATACATTTAACACGATAAGAGTCACATGAATTGGCAGAAGTGCTCAACTATTCAACCGTATTTTTTCCTACACTGTCAGTTTGACCTGCCTCTATTTCCTTGATTAGTGCTGGTTATCGAGTAGTCGTGAGCATGATTTGTTTTCTTCCATTTTTTCCTCGCCGTTTTCTCATTTAGGGTATGTCCCTCAGCGGGGTTGATCTAGAAGAAACGCAACAACAGCTTATTTCCGCACTCCGAGCCGCCAGGCCTGATGTTGCAGACACTGTACGAATTTGTAACGATGCTCTGGGCACTTACATGACCTTAACGGATGATCGTGAGTGAAAATACACTGATATCTTCGAGTTCATTTTAAGTCACATGAGTAACAGTTTCCGCCATGAATGTGACAGAGGTTCTTGTTGTGGTTTTGAAACTGTTGCCTACGAAGGATCTCGTTTGATTTTTGGACGTCAGTTTGAAGGTGTGGCTTCACTGATTTATTTTTCATTCTTGCGAGCGATTTGACTGTTGTCCAAGTTGATTTCTTCAAATTCTTGCAGATGGATGTGCATCCAGTTCAGTTGGTTTTTACTGAATTTCACAGTGTCCCATGTGAGCTAATTTAAAAATATTGCCACTTCGTTGCGTGTGATTGATTCGGGTCGGATCCTGGGCGTATACGGTCATAAAAAGCATCTCCCAACCAGACTTCATTTATGCCCACGACCTCACCATTCAAGTTTTCCGTCATTTCCGCATTTCAGAGACCTAGTATAAGTGAAGGCTACGGCAGAATAGTCATCATATTTATAGCAGATTAAACCATTAACATAATTTAAATAAGAACCTCATAGCTCACAGGCTACCGCAGTCGCTTTACAATAATAAATAAGGTTGGTGTTTCCGTCTATGTGGTTAGCGATTTTCATGCTTGTAAAACCGTGTACCTCCTCTGATGAGGGCGTCAGCCAAGAGAGAGATCGTATTCCGGCAGTTGTTTTGATGACGTCAACCATTTCCGTTTGCTGTAGAGTTATACTGTTACTTGCTTTACAGACCAGCACCATTTAGTCGTCGCAAAAACGTTGCCTACCGCAAATTGTACATCGTAAGTCCGTGTCTGAAAGGATTAGCTTTTTCCGATCTCAGCCCCGGCTACTCTTTTGATGGACGTCATTCCTTGGCAGTCGCTTCTAGGAGTACACGCTTGTTCGCGCACTTTTGGTGACGTTTGCTTTCATTCCTCAGACCTTTTCTGTTCATCTTTAACTTTTCACAATCGCGTGTGACCTACCCATCACGTTTCGATAATCTTTTCAACTAGTTTGCCTTTTTGGTTCATAACTGTTTAACAGCCAACACAGCCGTGCGTTGGTGAACACGCGATTGATACGCTTCCGCTTTGGGACAGTGTTTAACACGAACCATTACGGTACTTGCACAACTTATATGCGGTTTTTTTTACATTTGTTTCCACGTTCACTGCTGTTGTTGTCAGGCTTTCTAAATGATTGCGAACCAGCAATGTTAGTTTGCTAACCTGTACTCGATGTCTTGTTTCCTTTCTGATTACTTGTCATGGCAATTATAGTGTAAAACGTGATCTACTTTCTGAACTGTGACTTTATGTTTAGTGGAGGAAACACGTGTCTACCGGTATATTTCTCGCATTTCATTTCAGAATGGTGAACATTCTCAATTGTTGTTATCGCTTGAACTAATAGGTGTGATACAGAGCCGCCGGAACTTGTGGCGTTTCGTGGTTGTTCTTTTTGTTTAGTATGTTTGTAGGACTTTCCTTGGTCCTACGTTTGTGTGGTATTTAGTACCGTAATCTGGGCACCTAAGGTCTGTTGCTTCATGACGAATCGAACGCAACTGACAGAATGGTTATGGTTGTAGTTATCTATACATGGAATTGTCGGAAATGTTGGCTTTCATTATGTTTTAATGCGGGTATGAGAATTAAAACGGATAACGGATGTGAACGGGAAACACGATTGTGAGTGCATAAATAAGGTATAATATATTTCAAGTGTGCAGACAGTTAGTATTGCAACACAGTTATTCAGTTTGAAACACTCGTATGATATAACGGTAATACACGCATTGATGTATGCTTGTGTGTCATTGTACGATTCTGGAAACCTAGTTATGCATATGAAGCAAGCGAAACTGCATTCAGTATAATATATCTGATATTAGCAGTGGGCATTCCGGCTTAACTGGTGCGACCTTACGCAAAAGGTGTTGGTGAAAAGCTTGTGTTGGAAAACTAAAAACAAGCAAGAAGTTGAATGTTGTGCATTTTCATGAGCAGTGGTCCATGTTGATGTCGTTTTGTTATTTGTTTGTTACCACTTTTCGCTTGTCAAATGACTCAGCAGTTGTCTAGTTCATGTGTACGTGTGCGTTCATTTGTACCAAAATAAATGCTCTAACTTCGGATTGGTAGAAGTTCAACGCTTTTGTTATAAGCTTTTGGTATTCATATCGAATCCCTTATGTCCCTGGCTGGTGATCCGATATTGTATAGCACACTTTGCACATTTACTTTAATAGTCTGTTTCGTTCTTTGAAATTAAACTCTGTGTTCAGCATAGGTTATGTTCAACGTTTGATAGATGACTGTTGTGAGCCCAGTTTTGAAACGAAATGAGGATATCCAGAACCGATTAATCTTTTCCATGTTCTATTCCATTTTGTCTGGATCTGCTTGTAGCAGTTAATATACACACCCAAGATAACTCAGTGGTAATGGTTGTAAATAAAACAGTGAACACTTTTCAACTTTGGCCGCACACTTGCCATGTGACATGGCAAGCACCATGTAAGCTAGATCGTGTCAGGTTGCTGAAATCCTCCGACCGATTCGGTTGTTGGATTCGTGGCCCGAACCTCCGGTACGTGTGATTACACGTACTAGTATATATATATATATATATATATATATATATATATATAACCACAGGAGTGAAAACGGTTGAGGACTAAGAAAACTAATCTGAAGAGCAACCGTTCGCAGCATATAAACTGTTGGCCGTGGTTCTTCGCTTTCTTCGATAGCCTTGATAACGGAAGATGCTTGTCCACTAATTCCCAGTCCTTATTCAGGAACGCCGTACTGAAGCAAGATCTGACATTGGAGTTCATTTACCACGAGGCCATCGCTTCCAGCCTTACTTAGTGCATGCGAACAGATCAATACGAGGTAATTGTAGCCTGCTTTAGAAACTTAACTCGTGATCCGCGCAAAGTTTTGCACTACTATTAAAGGGTTACCTAAAGGTTTGTCTGAATGCAAAGGTCGCAATCGTGTAAGTGATGCCTAAAGTTTATCAGTAAGAATTCCTGATTGTTCACCTGTAGTTAAGAAATTAAATTCGAAAATCCAACCATTATGCGAATGAAGTAACGTCACTGACTACGACACTGTTATGCCCGATGGTATTTCGAACTAGAGACCTTGGAGATCACTTGATCCCCAATGCGACACGCGTCGTCAACCAGCTTTTTACGGCAAAATTGATATATAACCCCATCATCATTTTATCTGTGTGAGCTATGATCTCGAGATCTGTTTCAGTGTGGTCTTCCTGGCCTCCTGTTTGGTATTTTGTGGATATTACAACCTTTGGTCAAGGATACTGTTTGATATGAAAATGAGAAAGTCAACAGCTTTGGTATTACAAGTTCCTGTATGCCACGATGTTATTCACTTTTTCCCCATCGCTCTTCTTTTCACTTCACAATTTACCCCACTTGCGGCACGTGTGCTAGTCCGTATAACAGAATGACATGTTAAACACAAATTTGTCTGTTATGTTTCACTCTCGACGTGTAGTACTCAATACAGTAAACACCCTGTTAAAGTACACTGTATGGACACCTGGATGTCACGTTTTTGACTACTTTCAATATTGAATGATTAACCAATTTTAAGTACGATTAAGAATCAAACTTGCTTTACTGTTATGTTAGTTATTGTCTTTTGGGCTTGGCATCGATCTCCATATCCTAGTTTTGTATTCAACTGATTCCTGGTGATTTCTTCTCTACTTTTATATTTATCAGCTGCCGTCGTCCTCATCGCTGGTACTGGTTCCATTTGCAAATACATCCGTAAGGATTTGAGTTTTGTTCGAGTCGGTGGCTACAGTTATCTCCTCGGTGACAGTGGTGGAGGTGAGTTGCTTGTCTACTGTGCAACTTCCTCGTTTGAATACACTTTTACTTAGTTTTCTTTACAACATCAAAAAGAATGTGAGTTTGAGTATGAGATGAGGTGGTGATTAAGTGAGTGACCACAAAGTCTAAGATAGTAGTTGGTTCTCTAGAATCACTTGTGTTAGTTTCTACAACTTGGGACTATTCACTTTGCATGTTTATCAAATATTAGAACGAACACTACGGAATTGAGATGTTTCATTTTTTCCATCTGCTGTTTAGGTTCGACATGAGCAACCATCTAAGTTAGTTTTGGTATGAGTTATTTCTGTTTCGCGGAACGATACATGTTTTATTCACCCTATTGTATAGGTGGTGCATTTTCTAATGTGCTGGTCGTGCTTCGTTCACATTATTGACTGAAAACGAACACTGAGAATTTGGCAATGACGCGTTGTGTTTGTTCATGACACAACCGGATTCCGGACTGTCGGTGGGCACTTTGCGTGAGCTTCATCTGTTGACCTTTGACTAGTGTGTGTTCGATTTGCTGATACGAGTGACTTGTTTCTCGATGTTCTAGTGTTTTGCTTCTGCACGATTCTTGATGCTGCGGGTTTCTGTTTTACTTCAGTCCTGAACGGCATAAGACGATAGGGACTGGTGTCGATCGAGTGTTCAGAGTGATATTCTTCTCAAAATGCAATTTGGGTCAAATACTCTCTAATATTGAATAGCTCAGTGCGTACATTTACGTCAGTCACTATTTGAAAGGCATTGTTCGATTCCTGATTACTCGCAATCCTTCTGTGAATGTCTGAGTGCTGATTCGTTAATATGCGTGATACCTTAATACCGTTTGACGGAAAAAGGTTGACCAAACCTAGTTTGTCAACGTGTTTAAAAAGTGCACACACTCAATACACCAATAACTGTTACTCTCATTATACTGTGTGACTCACGCGATTTAAACAGCTTGAGAAACGCCTGAGGAAATTTGGATTGGGCAGTTGCCCTTGTTTAGTACATACTCCCCATCTTGGACATGTGGGCTAGACCGAGAATTTGTGGGTTCAAAACTAAGTTGACTAGGGTCTCAGGTGGACGTTAGAGTTTTCGTGGACCACTCTGAGTAGATTTGGATAGCCGGAACATTTTTTATGATTTCCAACCCATTGTTTGACTCACCGTTCACTTTTCGCATAACCTTAACTGAACAAGACATGACAGTTGGATGGTGTCAGTGGCAGGAATTATGGTATGGCTACCTAACCTCGGTTACATAAGGCAGTCAATTCTTTGCCAGGACCTGTAGGATGTTCATTCGTGCCCATGAGTAGATGTGTTGTTTTGTTTTTAACCACTTTTTGATTTTTGCCCTCCCCTGTTTGCACTGTTGTTCATTTTTTCGTGTACTTACCTACGTATATCTACGTGTGTATGTAAGTAAATATGTGTGCGTCCAAAGTTAGGTGATATAATCTAAGTAATCTTCCGGAAGTTTCGTTCTGCGGGCGTGTTTCGTGTTCGCAAACGTCCCACATGTCAGCGGTGATATGGATTTTGTTTATGGAAGCTCAGGACAATTGTCGTGTATATAACCATTATCTGTACTACGGTTCCATCTTGAAGCGCTTGTGCTACCGTGCTCATCATCATTATCATAACAGCCATGAGCCTAACCAGTAGGTACTGTGGCTTGGGCCGCTGCTTGAGATGTACACAACTGCAACAGTCTTTCGGCAGTGTCAGTGTGTTATACTCGAACACCAAACATCTCCCACACACTTCTGGAGAAAAATGATCAAGCTGAGTCTTAAAATCGCCGATCAGTTGGATGATGTCAGAGTGTTAGGTATGCCTCAGAAGGTCAACGAGGGCGTCGTAAAGCGCATGTTCGGTAGCATTCGAACAGCTGTCGGTTGGAGCGTACGCCAATACAATAAGTACACAACGCTTTTTTGATTTGCTTTGACAGATTTTAACCAATATATTGAATCTTACAGCGCATAAGCGACTGTTCACTGAGATCCATTCAAACATTGTCCCACTCTGGAATTCAGTGCGATTCTCACTCAAGCTTGATCACAAGGTTCAGCTTCGGCGTCATCAGAAACTCTGAGAGAAAAATGCTTGGATCGACAGTTATCTAGAGATGAACTCTTGTGGATAACGGTGCTAGAATCTTAGACTAATGTCTCCGACACGCAGCACACATTAAGCACCACACTTGAGAGAGCACTTGCCAGCGTAAGTTGTCGACTGACTTGTCGGAGAGTGCGGACATTTAAGACGCCAATGTTGGCTTTATAAAACAATTATCGTTCGAGGGCACAGAGAGGGTAGAAAACTTGGGATGTAGAATGTAAGGGGGTAAGTGTGATGAATACGCAACCTCACTGTCAGGGGAACGATAACTTCTGACACTTCCCGGTCATGTATGCTGCGGAAGGGTGTTGGCTTGAGGCATCCCACCCCGGGTCTATAACTGAAAACTTTGACCTGCGAGACAACATGATACAGGGTTTTCTTTGGGACCATACCCGGATCCAATGACTCTAAAGTCTGACTCATCTGGCACTTACCGTGCTAGTCATAGGAATTGCCAACGCTTACGGTATTAGATTTTACCTTATCATACCTTATATTCTTATGATTCTTCACTTATACCTAATCCGTTGAACGGCAATCTTCAGTCCACATTCTTTCCATCAATCACTTTACATGACTGGCTTCCTCGTACTGTCCGTATTGTTAAAATTTCTGACCAACACCACAATCACTCTCGGACAAAGCCAAGGATGGAGTTACAAAAAAATGTATTTATCGAACTGCGAGCCACTGTAGCGGTGTTTATTGAGAAACTCCTGTAGCGCACTTGAAGGGGCATCGCAATTCCTGGAGGGTAGCTTTCCTACTCAATGACTACATGTGCAGTTTAGCTAACCCGGATTAATTTCCATTGATTCACTTATCCATGAACCCACCTTGTGGTCTAACCATTGCGACTCGGGATTATTATTGTTTGAACGTGTGCATTTTTTTCAACCATCTATGCGCAGTGCTCATTCAAAGGCGTGCACTCCAGTTGATTTGTTGTAGAATAATTTTTTCTTGTTTTTTTTAATCGCACATCAATCTTGGACTTATTAGGCTACTATATCGCCCATTGGGTGATTTCCAAGTTTATCGAAATTGAGGATGGCATGATTCCATGGGAGCACAACACAGATACGGTGCGAAAAATCATATACGACTTTTTCAAAATAAGAAACACCCTGGACATCCTTCCTCACTTTTACGAAACCTTCAACAAAGGCCACATTGCCAGCCTTTGCGAACGATTGGCGGTTGGTGAGTCGCGTCGGTGTCTTTTGTTTTCGACTTTTCAAATTATTTCATACTTATACGCTAAAGTTTGTGGTTATGTTTTCCCGTATGCTTTGAGGTGTCTTAATATCCAGTCCCTGTAGTTAGATTTTTTGTCGGGGATGACATCGTGATTGTAATAATGTCGCTGCCGTCTTGTACATTTCATTATTTTGCCTTTAAAACAAAACCATCCATGGCGAACATCTCACGGTAAAATTTTACTTCGTCCCTGGAATGCTCTTGATTGTTGGTATGGACTATGGCACAACGAGTAATATAAAATGCTATGCAGATTGTACAATTGGGGACAATTTTCCTAATAGACTACTAAAAATCCACACCATTTTTTGCTGTGTTCTCGTTCATTCCCCATCTGAACAAACGTCAAGCGCGGAGACAGAATTCTTCGACGTACCCTTCTAATCTAAGTTGGTGATCAGCAGTACCACTAGCCTTTCTGACAATCTTTTCTGATGCAGATATTCGGTGGTCTTATCATCTAAGAACCAGTTGTCTTCTGGATTAGAACTGAATGTCATGTAACTTCTACTAACTAAAACTGAGATTTTGGCTGATAGAATTATGCGGTGGTCAAGTTTGACCACAACCCTCATATTCATTTATAATTTCCGGCTCAGCTCCCCCTTGAAAACAACCACTGGACTTGACTGTCGTTCGTGTAAGAGTTCTTGAATTGCGTGACTGTTCTTGTGATCATCATCTCGTTACGTTTAGTCCAGTGGGTCGTGATATGCAAACTACCACACTACATCAGGGATCAGTCTCTCCGTAACAGTGACTGATTTTCTGCTGTGTGTAAGTTTTAGTTGAAACCTGACTATTATTCGCTCATACTAACGAACCTTTTTGTTCAGTGTTCAAAAAACTACATAGGACCCCCAGCAATATAGTTTATTACCTCCGTTTTCAATTTGAATGGCGTGACCTTTGAGAGAGACATGTTTGTACTGTCGATCCACTACACAGGGGACATTAATCCCATCTTGGGTTCATTTTCTTCACGAGCTCTGCCTTGCTTTCCATTCCGTGGCACGTTTGATTCGAAGTTGCTATCCGTTTTTACCCTCTTTCACATACAGCTGCTCGCCACGGTGAACATCTGTGCAGAGATGCTTTCCACGATGCCGGTATCCAGCTGGGCCGCCACGTCCGGGCGTGTATGCGTCACGCTGTGAAGGTTAGTTTGAATTGCAGTTCTATATCAGAAGTAGACATAAGCTACGCTAAATAACTGAAATGAGCCAGCGTTATGTTTTGTTTTAAGCGTTGATCTACCTATCCATCGTAAGATTGTTTTGCACTGGTTCGTTGCTTACTCATCACACATATTCTGTTTCTTTGTTTGGGTGCACGCACATAGATTGTAACAGACCTCTCAGATTCACTTGTCCTTATCGATGCGACGGATGCAGTGTGACCCTGTTCGAGTTGTACGCCTGACAATGAGTGTTTCTGTCATGCGTGTGAACTCAGGACTACTTCACATCTGCATTCTCTTTCGAATATGTACTCTAGTTGTAACTGTGTTGATCAGGACCATTATTATTGTCAACTGGGTGATTAAAAGCGGTTGAAATTTTTTTAAGTTCACTGTCCAACCATGCAAATTGACAGTGCAACTGTTGTGGACAATTCTAAGAGCGCCTGTGAACGTTTTCCATTATTGAAAACATTACTCAAATCTGCTGGCCATCTGTAAACAGTCAACCTTGATTGCCGCTGTTTACCGTTTCTTACCAACTTCGAGAACTGTTTTATCATGACGTTTGGAAGAGTCACGAAGCTGCTGCTACACACTTGAGGATTTCGGTGGAAAACGGCAGCCGCCGAACTAGTGTGTTGATTCGATGGTTAGGCGAATCTATTTGTAATCTGGCAGCTAGTGCACTATTAAGAATAAAACTTCAATTTAGCTTTCTATTGTCTTTTGTTCCCGCTTAATCAGTCTAACGACTCGTTGTCTGATATCTTAAAACACAGTAAGCAAATGCTAAATACGGATTGTATATATAATATGTTTTCGAACATGCCGTTATTGAATTTCATTTTCCAATTTCTTACCTCAGGAGCTGGATCCGTCAATCAAGGAAATGCTCGTGATTTGTTGTGGGAGCATTTTCAACAGTTGGGATCTACTTCAAGCAGGTACTGTTGGACTTTTTTTGAATCCATTATTTAATTCACTTCAGTCTTTTGTGTGTCATCGACTCTTTCTCTTCAATTTTAAGTAGGTTTTGGTGGGTTCTGACTGCTGTTCCTTTCGAGATCTCCTCAAGGTTCATTTGACCAGTCCGCTTATGGTTCAAGCTACTTTTTCCGTCCCCTTTTGGCTATGGACAACTTATTGTCATAGAAGGATTCCAACCGCCCAAGTATAGCGCAAGAATCTCAGTTTTGAATGATCTGATGGGATGTTGAATGCACAAGCTGGATCAATATCTTGGTCGGTGGTCAGGACGTGTCTGGCCACTGTAAGTATTAGTTGTTTGTATGTTTCAACGACATTACCGTTCCCCAGCAATGTGGAGTTTCTCACCCATCTACGCAGATACTTCTTCATTCCAGAGATTAAACGTCTCCCGGTTCCGTCTGAATAACTTTCTTGGATGTTATAAATTGGTAGACACACACCGATAGTCGAATTTTTTAGTGAAGTCACTGGTGGTTTCTGGGTCCAATCAAATACACAGAGTTCAACTGCTTTAAATGTTTACTTAATCGAATTTATTAATCTTTACATTGTTTGCTGCATATTGCATTCATTACTAGGAAGGGGCTCTGTATGAACCTCCTTTTGTCTAACAGTGATCACGTGGTCGGATAACGATTTTGGTCCACTGTGCCATTCAATGAACCCTTTATTGTAACCACTAAATTGTGGTGCAGGTTTGAGCGGATCTTAGTCTTCTGCAGGAATGTCCTATTTGCAGATTCGTCTTGCTCGTATGAATAGTCAATTCACTAGCGCGCACTTATGTTTGACCTGCGTGAAACCACCGAATTTCAGACACTTACTCGAACATGTAGATTTTCTGTATACAATTCCTTTGTTAGATTCATTACCCCGACGACTTACGAATATGTCTCGAAGTGGCAGATAATTATTGGTTTCAAATTCACACATTACCCTCAGGTTGGAATGACAGATATTTGAGTACCACATGACAAACCTATCGTGCCTGTGGCTAACTCTTGCCCAATCCTGTATGTGAAAAGTCTGTTAACATAAGCTCTAGTGGATTTCCCATGGCCACTTGTATATGGCGATTAGAGCGATTGTGTAAACGGAAGCTGACGTTTTCAGTTAACAACAATGAAGTTGCCCTCAGAATATCAGTCGAAAGAGGCAACTTAATATGACCAGCTTTGTCCGAGCTCACACATAAAGTCAATTGTCCTGTGTAGTATAGTCTTCCTGAACAGTGGCTGAACGTCTGTGAATCACATTCAGCCCACTAGCAAGGTTGATGTCCAAGTTACTGATCAGTTCGATAGAATGTCTCGAAAATTTTTGTTTTAATGGAATTAGAGTCGTGACTCACCAGCATATCAGTTGATGATAGTGAAGTTCATTACCACAATGTAGCCCATTTTAGCACTAAATCCGATGTTCACATGAGCATGACGAATGTACACAAAGGACAATCTTGCGAAGGAGTTAGATTCGCTCACGTCCGTACGCTAAGAGGTTCATTGAAAAGCATAGTAGACGAAAGCCGTTATCCGAACGTATTGCTGTCTGTGAAGAAGATGATAATATCCTAATAGGCGGACACTGTAGAGGTAAAATAAGTTTTACACAGAACAGTATGCGGCAAGCAACGCAAAGATATCAGGTTAGGAATCATCAGTAGAACTCGTTAGTAACACAGAGTTCAATAAACAATCAGTTAACGCAGCTAAACCCCATGCACTCGTTTTAACCCAGAATACACCGGTGCCTCTAAGTTAGGTTGATCAGCCTGTCGGTGCTGTTTCACATTGCGTCTATCTTGAATCGGGTGAATCGTTTATTTAACTTTGTCGGATTTAGTTAAAACGTGCAAATTAGGATTGATTCTATCATTCATTCTGACTCTCTCAACTGTGTTCATACTGTTTCAATTATCTGGGTTTGGTTAATAAGGTCACTCCACTCATTTTAGTTTGATTGTTTGCGTTCGATGTTTTCCTCATTGTTTTCGTCCGTCAACAACCTTTAGTTCATTGTCTAAAAGTAGCCGGTATGGTTTATCACAATGTTCTCGTTTATTATTATGTTGCGTTTGTTGACAGCACATCTGATTCCTTTTTTTAGTCATTCTAACTGCTTCAAAATATTATACCTTTAGTTTTATCATTTTTGTCGGCAGAAAGTGTCCCTAGTAAATGTTACCTGCACAACAGCTTGCGCCATTGTCTTTTGGTAACCACTAAATAAAACTGTCATCTTAACTAACAGTTGAGGGCATGACACTGTTCGCAGTCACCTAAAATACTACTTGAAGTACCAGCCTAGCCTGCTGATGCGCTGTTTGTGTCACAAACTGATCGTGTTGGTGAGCGGTTGTATGCTGGTAGTCCAAGTGTTGTTGGTGTACGACCTTATTTCATGGGGGACATAACCACAAAAACGCAGCTACCAATCTTTTCTCTGGGACTATTCTCACCTATCGGGCAGGTATTTCTCTTATCCTCATCGACACGATCTCTTGTATACTATGCTACACCTTGCGATGTGTTTGTGCAGCACTTTACATTCTGTAATTACAACTCTTCCGATGAACGTTTTTTGGCTCTTACTCTTTAAACCTCCATATGAAATTGGTTTTGTCTTTGCAGGCTTTCGTGAAGTGTTCTCCGAATCCAGTTCATTCTTCCAGTGGCGAGGCACGCTGAATTTGGCTTGGCTCCAAATCAGTGCCGCATATGGTGCGGCTCGTTTGGCCGCTCGATTGGATGCCGGGTTGACTATTCCGTGTCCTCAGCAGGCGACGTCCCTTCTTGATCGCATTGTTCTGGACTGTTGATTATTCTTTTAACACGAAATAGGGGTTTACTTTACAGGCTTTATGGTGCACTTGTTACACTGATTTTTATGCTTTTATACACGATGTTCAGAATTTTGTGTGCTATTTGTTTGTTATGGTTTCTTTTTCAAGTTGATTAAATTTTATATAGTGCTGTCTGATAATCGCTTTGATTCGTGGGCCATCTATAAATGATTGTTTTCGTTTGCAATCGATAGTGGTCATTTGAAAAACGGTACGTTGAAAAATGAACCGTAGTTTACTAAGAATACTGAATCAGTAGCAGTAGCCCTTGTAATGGTGCTCTTCTATCCATTTTGATTAACGTTCATTTATCATGTTTCTTTAACCTATTTCTGCTGCCTGTTGTTGCACGCCTAATTCCAAACAGGGGTGTTCTCGTTATCGGTATTCATGCGCGCAACTGTGCGATTGATATATTACATCGCTATGAATGAGCTATATAATGCAATTTAGATTAGTATGTCAGAAATCGTTTTAAACAGTATTTAACTTGAAAAACGTTTTTTGTCGTAGGACCAGTTGCTGAACCTTAGGTTGCAAGCCCGGGCACTTTACATGAAGCCATAAAGTTTTTCTGAGGCGTTCTAAGGTAAGTAGAAAACCGAATTTGCTTCACGGGGAACCGAGTACACAAATTTACATTGTCCAATGGTTCTTCAGCTCTGGGTCACTATCCCTATCCACGGCATAAATGATATTCGGCTCAGACCTGGGAGTTGTATTTAAAGTATTGTTGGTGTTGGGAATCCAGTTATGTACCGCTTTGACCAATTCGGTCATAGGCTATATCTGTCCATCATTCACGTTTATCTGTCATGCCCGAGGGTTTATTGCTGCTTCCTGATGCTCCACTTATCCAAAGCCAGTTTGCGGTAGTTTTCGTTCCGGTTTTGCCTTCATACTTCCGTATAGGCTACTCGAACCAACATGCTTGGCTTCTCGATCATGTCGGTTAGCATTTGTTTCGCAACTGTTCAGGTACGATAAATGGTTACCTCTTAGACGCTGTGGTTTCACAATCTACTCTGTTGGTCGCACGATTCTGTGCCCATTTTCCGTTGTCAGGATCTTTGGGAATGCATGCTTCACTGATCACGGTCTCAACCACCATTGTTATGCTATCATCTCATGACTTATCGCTTGCATTAATGTGATTATATTGCAGTCGTTTTTCTGCCCATTGACAACAAGAAATGTTCTCTTTATTGCAACTTGCTACACAGCCATTGTCATGAGACATGATTACGACATGTGTTGGTGTCAGATGCTAAACGATAATAAATGTTAGCGTAATGTCAGGCTACGATCTACGTAAATGACAAATAATCAAACTTGATGTATGTCGTGCATTTCTACAACCAGTCTGTTGTATACAGTTGGAGTAATTAACGAAAACTTCCGTTGTTTACCAGTTTCAGCCTCTCTTACAGTCGAATGAAACATTCGTTGTTTTTCTCGGAGAAAAGTGGCAATAATAGATTAACACATTCTAATGGGACAATTGATTCACTAACCACTTAATCTAAGCTACTGACATGCAAGAATTAATGACGATAAATAAGAATCTGTTTACTGGTTCACTTCATATTGCAGTCGCTTGAATGTTTAGAGTTCCATTGATGAGATGAGATACGAGTCCATCTGCAATATGTGAAGTCCTTATGCGTAGGTTGTTTTCAAATTGCGACTTCTTAATCGTGTTTCAATTCACTCCGAACGCAGTATGTCGTAACGATACCGTGTTGACAATAGTTTACAGTATGAGATTTGGGCTTAGATAAAACGTTGGGCGATGCAAGTAGATGCACTCTAAATGCCTATTTTATGAGTATTCGCATCAGTCGTCGATTACGGGGCTCCCAACGTTCGAAATGTTATCTGAGTTTCCTGTACGCAGCATGACAATATGGATTGGTTATCGCCTTCTTACTCGGGCGAGAGTGTGTCCTGTTGCGGCCGGTAGTGATACGCTCAGGTAACCTAGAAGGAACGAAAAGCTTGTAATTGAAGAAATGCTTACGCAAGGAACATGTCCGATTTCAAACAAACCCTTATTTGAACATAGCAGTAAGAAGACGGACAGTGGTAGATGCTAGCATTTCGTATTGCCTCTTCAGTACCAAATAACAATAACCAGGAACATATATATGACACTATTAGGGTGGTGGGTGAAGAAAATAAAATAGCAAATTGGGTGCAGAACAACAACGTAAACATATTAGGTCCATGGGAGTCTAAGGCTTACATATAATTGTTTCTGTACACACAATGCTGGCTTGAGACGACTAATCGCAACGGCCTCAGCGAAACGCAGGAAACGCGGATTAGCATGGCGCATTATAATCCTGAATGTTGATTCAGGATTAATCCGGTGACCTGTGGCCAACATGTGTCTGGCGATAGACGAGGCCGGAAGTTTGCGTGATCCCGGGACGAAGGGAATAGATTGCGCAATCATATCCTGAACCCATTTCGGTAGATGTTCCTTCATCCTAGAGTTCAAGCACCTATCGGTTCTGCCGATGTAACTTTCGCCGCAGTTACACACAAATTGATAAATACAGTGTGATTTGGCGCCAATAGGTTGCTCTCCCTTATTTGACTATAGTGGACAATTGGTGGCGTAACGTGTTTAACCGCCTATTGGGTGGATGATTAGTGTCAATGCTTTTTTCAAAGCGCGTTTGGTTACAATGGTTCTGTCACG
This sequence comes from Paragonimus heterotremus, assembly GCA_013368495.1. Lineage (NCBI taxonomy): Eukaryota > Metazoa > Platyhelminthes > Trematoda > Plagiorchiida > Troglotrematidae > Paragonimus > Paragonimus heterotremus. The sequence goes on from LUCH01017231.1 coordinate 36,290, forward strand.
TGTATTAAGAAGCCCATAGAGTGATGGTCAACAGACCTCGCAATCCCTTGAGCCAGAGTCTGAACTCCAGTTTGGACGAACAGGTTTTTTGATGAGCTTAACTAAGAGTCGAACTCGAACATACTGCTTGTTTTCCAAAATACCTGACTGGCGAATCTGTCGAAATACAATGATGCAGTGTAATATGAGTGGGGTTCAGCGTACACTTGGACAAGTTGCCGATTACTCATTTCCAAACCTGCTAATGCCCTTGGGTATTTACATACAGGACGGAGTCGGTGTTAGACAGTAGGTTTATGAATCAAGATAAAAAAAATACGCCAGATCACTATTATCACTGACTAAGGTTCCCTGCGATAAAGTGATTCGTCAATAGCACGTCTCTCAAATTGAACTTCGGAGAGGGGGTTTATTTGGTGTCCTTCGAATTTCAAGCATATTAAACTGTGTGTATCTATTCTAGAGTAGTGCATAATCGGTTGTTTATTCGTTCAGTTCCAATTTAGGTTTTATGAAATTAGGTTTAGCTCGTTGGATGTCCAAAATATTCGGAAATCAGTCGCTGAATCCGGTTTGGAGTTTTCAAGCACAAGTTGACTACTGCCTTACTCACAAGTAGTTTGGCAGATCTATGAATTTAGATGAGACCCAACTGTGAAAATTCAAGGCTTCGGCTGGATTCGAACCAGCGACAGAAACAGCAAGCCTCTACGCGGCAGGCGCTCTACCAGCTGAGCTACGTAGCCACGCCAGAAGCTCGGAAATTTCACATTTGGACTCGGTTACCCACCCGTCCCACTGCCTAACTCATTGAGTAGTGTGAGTGTGCTTGAGAGTTGATTGGTCTGTCTCACACGGACTACTAACCGTAATCAGCCAGTTGGATGTACCAGAGCAAATATGACATTAAGTTTCGAAGGATAGCTTGGCTCGATCACCCCGTCAGTGCTTAAATCCATTGCTGGGCAAGTTCGACAATTTTGTGGTCAGCACAAATCCTAGGGCGATCGTTTGTAGTCGATGGAACAATTTATCTCCTCTCGAGAGCAGTTTGAACAATACTCACAAGTGAATATGATTAGGCGTTTGTGTATGCTAATTTGGTTGCACCTAATATAAGATTAGTGATACAGTGGTCAATACGGTTTTTTTCTGTGAGAGCATATTCGAAGTTCATATCCCGGTCGTGGTAAAGGTATGCACCATCGGTGTACTCCAGCAAGAGTGAAGCTCCAGTCCTGTTTTTTTTCGAAAAGAGCTGGCTGGATGGTCTGCAAATACGAAAGTTGTTATCGGCTGTGAATAATATTTATTTCATATTGTTCACCCCTTTTTTTCTCTCGCAATACGAAATGCCGTGACTATAGTTGGAGGTTTAGTTTCTGTTGCTGCACCTCTTACGGGATTGGGTGATTTGAAACTGTTTGGCTGATTCCGAAACCGTATTCAAAGTAGTTAGAGTGCAGTAGAATCGAGTAAGGTTGGTGTTTATGCGGGCTGTAAAACGTTAGAAGAGGCGGTGATTTCCGGTTTCGGCATTGAAGCTGAGCGATTTGCCGTAGCTGGAACAACCTTTGAGAAAGAGTGTAGTGAGGATGAACGACTTGGCCATACTACTCATAAGCAGCTAAGTACATACATCTTTTGGATTAGCGGACTAATTATCGAATATATATATATAAAATGTGGTTTTAAGTATACGCCACATGTTTTGATTCATCAAATCGATTGTCTATCTACTTTCCTTGACTGCAACACAACACCTTTCCTCACCATATTTTATCATTTCATAAACAAATATGCTAACTCGGTCTGGATAGATTGATCGTTCTTGATTGATTTTCTAGGCTCAGTGCATATCTTTCCACCATTAAGTTTCCTCAGCATATGAGCATATGCACACTGGGAAGAGTTTACGCCGTAGACCTACTATCAGAAACACTGTCTAGCTGCATGTGCAGGATACGGGTACACTAATATCAGTGTGCTCTCTCGTACGACAAGCAGGTAACCTGTTCGATTGTGGGGAACGAGTGGTCGACCATTGAAACGGTTCAAGCGGTCAGGGAGCGTACACGTTAAGCTAGGACCGTTGACCGTGATGACATGATAAATGTTCGTTGGGATTATTTGACCAAGTGCTGCATCGGACTGGTTGAACAAATTAATGCCAACTGAACTTGTGAATGTGCAGTTAGTTCATCTATTTGCATTAATGGTGGGTAGTAGGAGACTCGTTTTATATAAATTGCACATTACTCAATTGACCGCAGTTGTTCCATTCGTACATACATTATCAACGAGCTCTGATAAGAACAAAACTTTTTTCGAACGGGGCTGACTAAAAAAATCGCTCAACAAGTTAATGATTTCTGATTTTTACTTAGAGAAAAGTCCTAGTCAAGGAGTCTTTGATTTAAGTTAACAGGACAGTTACTGTGCCTTTTCTCAAGGCATTTGAGAAATCTGAGCACTGTTCACAGACGACTGTGGCTGAGAGTTTATATATAATAATTGGGTCGTGCTTAATATGAAATCAGTGGTGCAGTGGTCGACAGGATTGCCTCATGAAGGCTTGACCGGCGTTCTAATCCAGGCCGTAACGAGCCCCATCATCGTCATCATCATAACAGCCATGAGACTGACCAAAAGGTACTGTGGCTTGGGCCGCCGCTCACCTCAACAGTGACGTGGAATATCCTGGAACGAAACTCAAATTTAGTGCTTTTCGAAAGGGGCTGATTGAAAAGTCTATGGGAATGCGATAGCTGCTGTCCGTTACGAGTGTTATGAAATCTGTATAAAACCTGCTTACAAACTGTGATCACATAACCGCCTTATAAATGCAACTAGACTAATGATGTTGGTGTGGTATAAGATGAACTAGTGGTTCTTAACCCATTCTCCAAAATGTTTGAAGGTTGAAGTGAAAGCTTGTAATCGGAATATTGTTTATCCAACAAATGTGCTACTTGAAAACAAGTGAGACGTGTTGCAGTTTTACTGCCCTCTTTCTACATTCGGTTTCGTTTTTGGTTAGCAGAAACTCTGTCCCTTAACTTATTTGAAGTTCGGACATTAAACGTTAATCGGGGTATGTAATGTAGGTTATGACAAAATAATCAACCCTGAACTAACATTTTCGTAACATCTCGTAGTGGATTTATATTGCAACAAAGTAGTGTAAAGAGGGTGTCAAAGTAGGCGATATCAGTCTAAGAACCGAACGAATCTCACTACATCAATACCAATGCGACGTGATCATCATTCTAGATTCAGGATCGTCGAAAGATGATTGATATTCATCGGTTCTTGAGAAAAAAGTTGGCGACGGTGCTAATCGGTTCAACAGTCCAACGGTATCATTGGTCCATATCCAACCCAATCAAACGGGTTGAAATAGAGCTGTTACCACTGAACATAAATTGTCCTTGTTCTGCAAATGGTCACATTTCAAAGTAAGTAAACCCATTCTGCTCGCTTAATAGAATCTCTCCATAGTTTTACCGGAAACACCTGATATAAACATATATATTTGTGTCAGTTTTATTTATTGACGTGTGTACCAACTTGTCCTCTTTGAACCTATGGAATAAAGTCTAAGCAATAGCAGTCTTCATTTCGGCAGCCTTTACAATATGCTTTCTGTTGTTTTTGTACGTTTTGTCTTTAAAAGGAATCTCGTAATGACTGTTATTGGTAGAACTTTGTAACTCAAGTTTACCGTTTACATATATATTGATACTTTTAAAATTAGAAATTCTTAACTCTTTTTCAACCTGTTACAATTCTAATGCCTCAGGTATTAGTTTAACAGTAAGTTAACGTAACGTAACGCAGCGGAACGAAACCGGTTGTGTTTATACCTTGTTGATCAATGACCATCTCATAGAATAATCTCTCACAGTTTACACCTTTGTGGAGAATGATTCAATATTTGTGGAGAATGTGCCGTCTTGAAAAGTCGTTCACCTAATCGTTATATTGACCACCATTATACTATACAGATCTCTGCAACGGCCACTGTTTTAGAGGGTGATGCAAAGTATCTTTAAAAGACGACTAATTATAGAGGAGACGAGCGTACAAACATGCTAAAGCGTGGTATCATGCTGGCGTGAATAAGGAACAAAACGTCTTTTACCGTGCTACATAGGTTTTCTTAATGTAATCTGAGTGTGACCGTTTAACCCTAGTTTCCAGACCCATCAAATGCCTTTGGTTCAACCATCACTACTTGCTATTTTTACATGGTAGCTGTTCGATCCTGATCATGTTCTGTACTGTCAGATGAGTGATATGAACTGAATTGAATGATGAATTACTTTAATTGCACTCAACTTTTTATGTACGGAACTGATGACCCTGTGGTTTGGTAGTCGAATCGTGTGCTCAGGGTTGAGTCAATGCCAGCTCACTGCATCAGTGTCACCTGTGTGTATTATGACATTCGTGAGCGCTGACATGAACTACAGCGTTTCACCTTTCAAGTCATCGGGTCAGGATGATCTAGAATTCCACGTGGAAATTGGAGGTTTCAACACACAAATAAGATCAACGAGTCAATGCTCATTTTAGTTAAAATACAAAAGCGAGTGAAATTTCTTTGAGTTAGCTCCATTGTTACGGTTGACTGACTATGAGTTTGTCACCACGTAAATGCCGATATTCATTGTATCGATGGTATTAGGGAAGACCAGATAGGTAACAGCGCGGGAGTGAAAGAGGAAGCACCACTGAGAGAACACTGTGATTATTTGTAGTTAATAGGATTATCGGCCGGCCACAATGAACTAACGGCTATCAAAGTGACTCGGTCGTGCTGCCAAAGACCGAAGACTATTTGAGAGACACCTGATAGTTTAGTGACCACATTGTATTAAGTCGATGTTAGAATACTTTGAAACTATCTGTTCGTTTATTATATCTCGTATTAGAACTAACTAGCACAGAAACGTTGTCGGCAAAGTATTGCCTCATCTTCACAATGTCCACTACCGTACAGGGACCAATTTTCATATTGCAGCCCGAGAAAAGATAACATTTAGTGAACCTTAATAAGCTAGGCGAAATTGAGACCATTGCTGTAGTATGAAGAGTAAGAGCATACATGTGACCGTTGGGGTCATATCTGCGGCATGAAATCATGTGAAAGGACGAATGAGTAATAAACTGGATGAGTAGGAGGTAGGCGAATGCTGCTGCTGCAAGATCACGTACACATAAGCGTCTCTTGCTGGATTATCTGCCGTAATTAGGATTAGGATAAGAATGTTGATGTTGATCCTGAACTGTTTAGTATGCAGCGAACAAAAACTCACTGCTTTCTCTCGAGATACCATTTGATGAAATAATTAGTAGTAAGATATACCAGCAACTTCTGCTTCGTTGAGGTGAAAACCACCAAGTCATCTTGTTAGATGAAAACGGGCGGTGAGCATGCGAACTATGATGAAACCGTTCAATTTGAATGAAAGACATGGGAAAGACTTGGCCGCCATGTGATTACAGTTCCTTTAATGCATCGTTGCCAAACGTTGAAGAAATCAAGACGTCGTAGATCATGGGTTGCCTCCATTAAAACCACTAATTCTAAGTCTAGATATTGTTAATTTTATAGAACTTCATTTTAACGGGAACTATATCATTTCCTTGATTTTCCGGTAACTGTTTAAGCCAAACACTAGAAGCCTGATGTTTCAGTAACATGAAACTTGTTTCTTGGTTGATAGTAATGCAACCTAGATCAGTAACAATTGAATCCGGATGCTGCTATGAAATGTGAGCATCCTGAAGTTGAGCAAACACTCCACGCAAATTTTTTTTTAAAAAGGAAACGATAATTCTACAGTGATACATTCATTGAAACATACCATAACAGCCTAGTTTATTAACTACAAGGAAAGTTTATTTATCTCATATTGCTTGTTAAATATATGATCTTTCTCCAATTCACTGTTGGTTTGCACACAATGACGAACGTCTCGTTTACAAGTCGAGTTGGGACATAAAACTGCATAACTCCATTTGAGGTTGTTGCTCCCGTAAGTGTGACTGAACCAAAGTTCTATGAGCTTGCTGGTTCGTTCCTAATCAGCTCTACGAACATGGTGCAAACGGGATTTCGCTCAATCGTCGTGTTGAAAAATATATGAAATAAACTAGGTGTTATTGTCCGATTACGCTCAGGTAGGTTTAGTGAAATCAAAATAAACGGGATGCGGATACTGCGCTCAAGGTACAGTTTATTTTGTATACCGTATTTCTGTGTGTTTATTGCTTTGTTTGATCTAGTTGCTGAGAGTAGTGTCTATCGACAGATCAGGCAACCAATGTGCCTGACATGTTCACTGGCTCTGAATCAACACAAGGTCGAAGAAATCACTAACTGTGTATAATTCTAAATTGCCCAACGGATGTAGAACATACATTCAACAATGTGGAATCGTTACATGTCATTTAAAGTGTCACAGGCAATCTGCAAATAAATCTCGACTACCACCGAGACAATCGAAAAGTGTCTACTGCTGCCAACTTTGTATGCGAATAAAAGCAGGTTCAAATAAATTGTTTACTGAGTCGGTAGGTTTGTCTTTAGCAAACTAAGGAAACTAACTCGCAAGAAAATGAACGTTGTCACAACTCTGATACGAACTGTTTATAACCGGTGTAGCATACATGTATTGGAATGCTTCCTTACAGTTTTGTGAGAAGACCACTCTTTTTGAGGGTTACTATCTATTAGTTATCCACTATATTTGTGCACTGGATGAGGCGTTTCACAGTGCTTCACAACCATTTCAATGACTATCCGGTATTGTTTATCGTTAGTTAACAAGACGAGCAAATTGTTCCAACCAAGAACATCTAGTCTCAAAGCAGTTGGCCTAACGTTCGTTAACGTGGTCGTCACATTGGCATGAATTTGTTGTAACGATAAACAGTCATAATAATGAGTGATCAGTCGGTTTTGATAACGTTCACTTTCTATCTTGCCTTATGACTTAGTTTGGCAAAGATATTTGGGAGCTAATTTGCTCTACGTGTGGCAGGGACCGTTAATGACCAAGCGGCTGAACATGGACAATATTAACGATGGAACGTGTAAAATTGTTACACATAGAAAGGAGAATTACGCAATGACTACATATTTTCATCAGATTTTATGAAAACCGTACAGTTTTGCTCGTATATATTCAGAAAAGAGTATTGTTCAGAATAAGCTAGGTTATCGCTCTGTTTTGGAGGCTAACAGAAGCTAATCAAGCGAGCAATTATGCATATGTTTCTGGGCTGTCGATCACGCCAACTGATACTTCCATTCAAGCTAACAATCCTTCGGGTTGCTGGCCAAGTTCTCGTTTATCCTAGAACCTGTTTAATGAACAACACACGATGTGGGAAGAAGTACGACCACACCTTCAAATTAACACCTACGCGAATTTAGATTGCATCAATTGGTTGTGTTGAGCCACGCCCGGTCAGTTTGTAAAATGCATCCATACCAAAATAAAGTATACAAACAGGCCACAGTAAAATTTTATTCAACTTGATATAAACAACCACAAAATTACCACACTTTTTTGGGGTCAGGCTTTACAATGTGTAGATTGTCAAGTTACTGGCCTACAGAGTAAAATCCAGTCAGTTCACCAATACAACTTGAAGTAGTTTATTCGAGATTTCGTCACAGTATTATGTGTCAATTACCAGCAATGTCTACGTATTTGTTTAGATCGTATTCTCCTAGTTAACACCAGAATATACAAATTGTAAACACTGGGAGAACCACGGCCTAAGTGGGGAATAATAAGTATATTGACATTTTAGAAACCGTTTCAAACTGTAGCAGATACAGCGATTTGTTATCTCTTAGTCAGATTGGGCAAAACCCTATGGGTAATAAGTGGACATCGTTCACATTTCCCCACAGCACTCACGTTTAGACAGGAATTTAGTTGGATCCATTCAAAATGAAACATTAGACTGGATATTCACTCTTGTTGGAGCTGGTTGACGGCATATAACTAGTCTTGAACACATCGGGATTGTATTGTCCGCGTGCTTGTGAGCTGACCGTGTATACTATCGCGCTACTGACCTCACACTGGACACGATTGTATTATTGTGGTGGATGACCAGACGGAAGACTGGAATATTTCAAGCTGGTTAGAATATCTCGACGTGGTGTTGAGATATGGGTACATCTCATGGCGGATGCATTGCGAACAGTATGAGTCATCTTTCAAGGAAACCAGACCAACGGGCAAGAAATGACAAACAAAAATCCATTACAGAAAGCGTCAGCTACGCACTAAACTAAGTAGAAATGCACACGACGTGTAAACAGAAACCTAGCTGCGTTGTGGGCTGGAATTCCGGCTCATAAACACGAGCGCGTGAGTGGCGTGGGAACTTGCGAAATGGCTAAAGATCTTGTTTTACTGAACGACTTTTCGCTATATTATAATACGTAGGCTCTCGGCTATATTCGCTTGTGAGTAATGTTTATGTTGTCTAATCGCCTGTAAAGTCGACAGTGACGGTACTGACTTGAAAAGCAAGAAGCAAGAGGTAGGAACACCGTTTGGCACTTTCGTCCTAGTTGTTGCCAGCAATTATGCCACTTGTTCATGAAATATACTGGGACCACTTGACCAGCAAAACGCCAGTAGGAGCACTGTCCATTTCCGGCTATCAGTATTTACGGGCGATGGTTACGATGAGCTGAAAGTGGACGCTAGTCGTCGTTTATTGACATGCATTTTCGACTTTGCATCCTTTGATCGTGCTTCCTAATCTGATACGGACTTTCATGTGAATACAGAAACTTCATTTACTGGTGCGTTGCTCATATCGTTGTGATGTGCTACCCTGAACACCATACATAAGTTTAGTTTTTATGTTGTCTGTCACAAGGATACTACTTATGAATATATATCTATTCACAAATAGTATCCTTGTGACAGACAACATAAAAAATAAACTCATGTATTCACTCTAGACAAATAGACACGGCGGATATAGGGGACATTTAACAGGACTCCGTGGGAAACCCATCGAAGAAAAGACTTCTTTTCTGACTAAATTTAAAAGAAAAATTGTCACACTGTGTCACCTGAAGTATACTACACATGTCCTGTTATCCTTTTATTTATGTGCAAGAAACTGTTAGTGCATGATTAGTACTTTGCAAACAACAAACTAAAGTTGCAAATTACAAGTTAACTGGTATATGCGCTCAAACATTGCCGGAATAACAACCATCGATATACAGTCAGCTTTGAATGCGTAACCTGTGTCTTTATGTTGCACAGTGTTTACTGATTTGGCGGACGAAAGAGGTGTGAACTGACTATAACGTGGCTGATCTTGACGGGTTGGTTAGATTGAGAATAACCGCTACCCTAAGTATGTAGTTCACGCAAAGATTGCTTTCATTAACTAACTTGCGGTTCTAAGAGGTCACTTGATAGCTTCATGAAGGAGATGCAGTGGACCAGTTGATATTTTGTATGAACAGAAAAATAACTTATTGGTCAGTGCGGCACGACTCATTTCGCACGTAAGCTGCAAAGTCTCAACTTGAGTCTGCAGACCTAGAATTCTCAAAATCAGTTTTATGACACCAAATTAGTACGATACGGTAACTTTATTAAAGGTGTGTTTCACGTTTTTTCAGCCTACCAAAAACAACATCTGCGTAACATTTGTCGACTAACCCCTTTTTTCTGAGATGTCCGTGATATTTGGAGGAGTTGACGGGTAAGTCATTTGACAGTATGAACACTATACATCAGAGGTGTATGTGACTCACAAATTAGCCGTTTCTTCGGCGTAATTGCTAGTCAGTATTTGTGATGAAACAAGTGAATTTTATAATTCAGCCAGTTCGTCAGTTGTTCATGTTGTACATCAAATCTAATAGGTACGAGTTGCAAAACAGCCAGTACTTAGAGTTTTGACCTTGAGAACTATACGCACAAACATGTTTACGTTAAGTATATCATCCTGTTCACCAATGAGATTTTTCTCATCTAACTGCCAACCTTTCTGAGTATGCAAGTTCTAAAGCGGACATCCCGAGCTACAAAACCACAAATATTCTCAATTGGACCAATTAGAACTTAACTCTCGTCGACAGTTGTTCAATGTGATCATGTGCATGGGTTTTTTCTATCAGAAAAACGGTCAGTTTCGTATATCTTGACACTAATGGGAGCTGGTACATTAACCAACTGTGAACACAATTTATAATTACAGACGAACGGACGCTGTGGTAAGCTTTCCAGATTCTTTTGTTAAATATCATTGTGTAAAAATATGTATGATTATAGCAGAAAGAGAACTGAATCTGCTTTTTGCAGATAATTCATATGCTCAAAGAGACAAGTGTATTTAGAGGGGGGGTGAGAAGCAACAATTTCTCATAAAGGCGGAAACGTTTCTATAACGGACATTGATATAACGAACTGCCTGGAACTCGGTTGATTTTTGGGCTCATGCGGCTTGTGTAAATGTTTATGAGAAAACTACGAACGTCGACTGATGCGCGATAGAACCAATATATGGTCAGTAAAACTGTCGGCGATCAGTATTTCGTAGAGTCGTGCGGACGAGTTCACAGATCGTTCAGACTTGACAACGGTGTCCTCTATTGCTTATCACGTGTTCTGGTGGTTAGTTCGGAGAGCGATGTTATCTTTTAAGTTGTTGATAAATCACTCAGCCGTTTTACAAAATTCTGAACACGTGTATTCGAAATGTGTTTAAAATGTGTGAAATAGGTGGTACGAATTCTATTCACGCTACGTTACGAGACTGGTGTGTTTGGCCAACTGTTATGTAAAGAATAGGAGACCTCGTAAAATATACTCAGTTTGACATACCATTTTAAAGTGAGTTGTAGTATGAAGGAAAATTGTGACTTACATAACACACTATGGTCTGATTGTGGGAGATATGATATACTTCTTAAGAGGATGTTGTCTGCGAACCTGATCTGCACGTTCTTCGTAATATCAAAACGTAAAAGAAGTTTTGACCACTTGTCATCCTAGAGGTACCTCTGGCTCTCGAATCGTTCTTCTTGATGAGAAAGGACAACAGCTAGGTTTCGCCGAAGGACCACATACAAACCAATGGGTAAGTGTTGATAATTTATGTGGCACCAGTAAACCCTTAAATGATACGGTTATTTACAAAATGATTACCAAATGCTGCTTTGGTTCTTACTAGTTCGCAAAATGTTTTTTTGTTTCAATCTGTTTTGCTTAGAAGATTAATTATATCTGAGTTGCCACAATAAATCAATGTATGAATATCAACAAGTTATTCTGAATCATCTGTTCATTACATCCACATACGGTCATTGGTTTATTTCACACCGGGACGGTGAAAAAAACTGCATATAAAAGTCTTGAATTTAAATCAAGTTACAGATGAGTAGTAGGGGATTTTGATTTTCGTATAAATTGAACATCACTCACAATTGTTTGCAGCTATCGCATTCCCATAGACTTTCCAGTCGGCCTATTTCGAAAAGAAGAACTAGACTCGAGTTTCGCTCTCACTAGAGCTTGTCAGTAGTGCATATCATCGCCACTGCCAGGACTAGAACTTCGGCCACCCGTTTCATGAGGCAACCGTGTTTACCACTGCGCCACTGACCTCACATTAGGCACGACCGAATTATCGTATGTGAACACAACCACTTTCGCTTGTGAGTAGTGATCAGGTTGCCCGATCGCCTCGAGAGGAGACACAGTTACTGTCATTACTCACAAGCGAAAGTGGTTGAGTGTTCACATACGATAATTCGGTCGTGCCTGATGTGAGGTCAATGGCGCAGTGGTAAACACGGTTGTCTCATGAACAGCGTGTCCGTGGTTCAAGTCCCGACAGTGGCGATCATATGCACTACTGACGAGCTCTAATGAGAACGAAACTCGAGTCTAGTGCTTCTTTTCGAAATGGGCCGACTGGGAAGTCTATGCGAATGCGACAGCTGCGATCAATTGTGGGTGATGTTCAATCTATATTAAATCAAGTTAGAAATTGATAACTCATCTGCAGTCGTGATTGAGGTTAACCAATTGCACATACTTGATGAGCGATGGCAACCAGGAAAGTAATCATTCGTTTTAGGTGGATTTTGGCCAAAGACCTCCTAACGTTTGCGATGAATTATGCCCAGGTTTAGCGACAATCATAAACGCAATGGTTGTTTAACTTATTTTTGAATATTAAAAAAAAATGGCAGTACGTTAAACAGGTTGTGAGTTGGCTAGTTTACCCACCGCTCCGTAATTTTCTGTATATTAATGGAGGTCTAATCGTTATTAGCCTTTGATTTCTCCTCATGTCTAACGTATACTAAGGTGATCTACGTACCGACGAGTTCTCAAAAATGTTTTTGTGATTACCTTTTCATATCTGCCAATACCTTCTTTACACTTTTCTACAAATTATTCCCTCTGTCTATTACTCAGTCTGTTGTATTGATGAAGTGTTACGTTTCTGCAATATTGTGTCTAATTGATAACTGCAATTCATTCAGGTATAATATATTGATTACCAGGTGTAACTGAGCTGAATCCGTTTAGCTAATAGACACAGTAGACTTCATTAAAGTTTTCACATTTATTTAAACATTTCGTTTTTTATGCGTACTTAGTTGTTTGTCATTTAGGTGGATTGTACTATACTTGAAAAATAATTTGCAACAAGTGATCGTTGCTCCGAAATTAAAACAAAAATCGTTCAAAAGTGAAGGACTCACTAGGATTGAATTTGCTACAGAGTAGAAACACAGTGGCTTAAAACAACAGCCCAAGTGACGATGATCTTTCTCCTTGTGCGGCAATATTACCAACAAAGCATGTTCGGTCTTTCTTGGAGTTCAACCACGAGACCGATTACCTGAGCTATTGCGATTTAAACGGTGGTAAGTTATAGCCTGACTTGTATGAGAAGTCTATGGAGAACAGAAAATAGCGTTCTCATTTCACTACCACTGTTTGGCAGTCGGGATTTAAAATTGTTGAACATATTCAAATTCAATGGCAACTTAACATTTCGGGCGGCAAATTGCTGTGAACCGGTTAAAAACTTCATAATCTTACGTGAATAAATACAGCTTCTAATTGCGTGGCAAGTCGTACAGCCTCAAGCAGTGGATCACATGTTTTGAGCTGTCATATTTGAAGAAGTTCTGACTATTTTGAAGGCGTGGCAACCTGACTGAATGGAATATTGGTCTATTCGATACCGTGAAAAAAAGAGTGAACTGTTTATGTGCATCTTGATAAGATGTAGACGTAGGTAAACAGAACGAACGCAATTAGGACGTTATGTCTTAGTCACTAGATTAAGAATGATAAAAGGTGAACGCTTGATCTACTACGGTTTTGCGCACCAACTATTACACATCCTAATAACTGACGTGGTATATTTTATGGCGTATACTGTGAGTGACATGGTGTTAGAGTACATGCATTTTACGTTCTGGTTATAACTTCCGGATTGACCGAGTGATACATTGCGAACAATTTGAACATTGTAGCACATGTGGCTTATATTGGCTGTTGGTTTTGTAATGCTTCATCCATGCAGAATAGTTAAGCAGAACGCTGCGTGATATCAAACGAAGATTATACGGTGTCAACAACGCAATCTAAAATAGGACAAGAAACTGACCTAAAACAGGGTCAGTATATGCGATGGACGGCAGATTGATAATATTTTAACGATTACAACAATAATAAACAAAGTTTAACCTAATTAACAATGATCGAGCTGTTCAGTGAACGACAGGACGGTTCAGTGAGCCACTAGAGAACGGGAGATGGTTAGACACACTGACAAAACTATCACTGAACCGTCCAAAACTAACATCCCCTATAATGTCAACAGATAAGCGTCATTGATGAGACAAGACAATAAGCAACATAAAATCACAATTCATGAAGAAATTAATAAGACGTCAGACAAAACTTATACCCAAATGATTCGACGTCACTTACACAACCAGAAAGAAATTATTCTTCAATCATTGTCCAATTTAGCCGAACATAACAATTTAACAGTATGGGTTGGAATGAAGAGCACAAGAAACAGTAGACAGAGGAAAAGTATGAATTATATCGGGATTAGTCAAAACTTGTATCAAAACAACCAAAATGTTCAGCACATCAGCGACCACTGGTCAGTTCAGCGTATTCCCTCAAATCAACATCATGCCAACGATCACAACAGATTACTGATAGGAGATTTTGGTTTTCGTATAAATTGAACATCACTCGTAATTGTTCACAGCTGTTACATTCCCATCGATTATAACAGATTCACAACATGGCTAACCAATTGCAGTCCAACCTTCAGTACCGGGATACTAGTTTGTTACTGTTAGATTCAATACAACCACATTACATTAACCCCAAAGTAGGGAACCAACAGTAGGCATGCTCAATCGTTATGTCTATAGGTGTGGATATAAATAGTTTAGTTATACACTGAGGAGGACGATTACTCCTGTTACGCCAAATCGCTTTTGTCACTTCAATAACCAACTCACAAGGTACGAGGTAAACAAGTTAGAACTCTGTGAGAAAATGAAAGTAGTCGCTGATGTTAGGAACTGGTTGTCTACTGGGCTGATGAGCCATGGGAACCATTCGTTGGTCGCCATTCAGCTTCTGTTGCGTGTGTTAGCATTGCTTAACAGGATTGTCTACAGAATATGCACAGTTAATAATTCGCATCAACTGAAGGCACATAATTTAAATCTATTTCAGTTATTTTTCTTCACTGATATGTGCACGTGGATCGTTTATGATTAAACTAGAACTACTATCATTTTTTGCATGGGGTTTATTGTGGGTTAGCTGAAATATTCCTATCCTCTTTTTCACTTAAGAAAGTCTGTTGTTTTATGATCGACTTATAGTGAGGCATTGACAATGACCACTGATGCTTTCATATCCATGATGATGATGACGACAACGATGAAATATTCCGTTTCTTTTCTGTACTGGTTACACTCCATCCACCCAAGTGTTGTGGCCTCACTTGTGAAAATTGGGTTAGGTTAGCAGTACTCTATGGTTCGGTTTGTAAAGTCATGGCACTACCATCCAAAGCCGTCCACATGGGTTGTCTGCTTGATATATTTGGTGGGGTGTAAGGCCTAGCCCACAGGGTCAGCACGGACGATAATCACTTGCACAGACAGTATGCATTAGCTTTGCTGATTTTCTAATCGATTGTTCAACTGGTTAGCTTCGTCTTTTATCTGAGTTTGATCATGAATGAAAAAGTAAACTTATTACTGTTTCAGGGGTTTTCAAGTTCACTTCGTTGTTCGGAAATCGTATGATCCGTACTCCCCAACTAGAATTTGTAGAGAAATTGCAGAATGTTAGGCAAACTGATTAGATTCTATTGACCATAATGGGTAGACGAAATTGTTAAAATCGAGCGCATAAGTTACATATTTAACGGCTCGAATGACAATCTTTCATGAGTGACTGTGTTACATATTTAACGGCTCGAATGACAATCTTTCGTGAGTGACTGTGTTGTACAGTGGGTGTCTCAGTGCACGTGGACATCAGTTTGGCTCTTCTATTCAATGTCACCGATCGCTGATCACCAGCAACATTCGACGGTTAACCATCCTACGTCTACTAATATAAAGGAAGTCTATGAACTACCGTTCGACTATAGACCAACCAACAAAATAAATCATAAACTTTGTTGAGTATCCATTCGTATGGATCTATTAGAATGTGTAAACATGTTTGTCGGTTTTTAATTCTGAAGTCTATGGAGGACACGGAATGTTTGAAAGTTCATAAATATGAATAAGACATCCAGCTAATTTGTTGTCTTTAATGACACTACAAAACTGAAATATTTTTGATCCAATTTCGACCGCAGCAAGTGGGTTTGGACGAGGCAGTACGACGTTTGCTCGACCTGATCGATATGGCGATCGAAAATGCGCACCTGCCCCCTCACACTTCGATCACACACTTGGTAAATGGAAGCATGGTTTTGTACATATGTTTGTTTTTATGCACATGATTTTATTTATCGTTCTAACTGTTGACCCATAATAAAGGTCGTATCAGCCGGAACAAGAGGTACGATAAATGTCAACAAATTCACTACGCCCGTTTGTTGGATGTTTACTAGCAAAGCTGTCAAGCCACCTAGATTAGGTTCATTCATCCTAGTGAAGTAAGCTTACGATTGATTCAGTGATTGCTGCGTAAATATTTATACGCATGCCTTCAAGAAGGGGACGCACGGCATTTAGCAGGCGTCAACTGAACTGTCTGTCGTTACGCTTTTGTTGATAGTTTGCCCATTGATGCTTATTCGGCGATTTAACGACACGAGGTGTACAGCGCTTGTATTTTATTGCAGATTCTACTCTCAGATAGTTCGGGCCAGCCTCCTTCGAAAAGATCTATTTTATTTGAGTTTTGCGTTTGTTCAGGTTAATCATTAATGCCCATATGTATTCGGGCGGACTAGGATTTGAACTGTTGTATAGTTGTTTGTTTGTGCCAACAACCTCAAATTGGACACGATTGAATGTTTATCCGCAAATACCCAGCCACATTCATTTACAAGTAGTACTGAGATCACCTAGACAGATACATTAAACAACTTGCTAACGTCAGTCGAACGCTAAATTTCTCCCAATGAGTTACATAGTTATACGAAACGAAGATAATATTGTGGTAGACATTGAAAACAAGAAAGCATAATGGAGTAATTAGGCTCTACATGAGGACGCGTGTATAGTCTACATTTAATCGGTTCTCAACACACTACTGATGAGTAGTTGGGAATTGAGTTTATCTTTAGGCAAGTACTACTGAAATTTGCCCACCGATTGAGAATTCGGATCATCCTTTTATATTTCCCGTTTAAAATAACAGCAATAAGCTGGAGGTTTGTTCTTATCAGTGTTGCACCGCAATGTTGATCTCATTTCGAGTTCTGTTCTGAACTGTGTTTCATGGATCTCTAATCAACCCTCATCAAGCCCTCCCTATTCGTTTATGAGTTTACGTTTACATTTTTCGAGTACCTAGACTACAGATATGCAACTGTTCTGATATTTTACGTCTATTGACAGAGTGTACTCTACTCGGAGATGGCAGGTAAATCGCAGTTCTTCCATTCAGTCTGAGCTACTAGCGTATCGACTTTCCAACCGATGATTAATCTGTTGCTAACACAACGGTTTCCGAAATAGTTGTTGCTTATTGGATCTCATTTCAGCAGATTGAAAATATTGTTTATGGGAAAAAGGAACAATGGTAGCTTTTCACTAATAGAAATATGCCAATTCTTTTCTTTGTTAATGGATGGTCCGAATGAACATTCAACCGCTTTTAGTTAATTAACTATCGTTCTTTCAATTATCGTCTCTCAAAAGTGAATATTAACATCTGATGGTCACTGTTCTTATTATCCTTATCAAATGTTTATTGTGCCAAATACATTTAGACACTAAACGTTTAGCTCCAAGAATTCAACAAGGTGAACGTATTCAACAAAGAACAGCACAATGAAGTAGATGGAACTTGGACTTACAGCAGATCAGGATACTGGGAGATGTGTTCAATTTATGAAACATTGAACCTTCTTTCCCGATAGAAACATGTTATTTGCATATATTCGAAAGTAGCAATATTTTTCATTTTTCATTTTGAGCTGAAGTCATACACTCCATGTTTTTTCCAGTGATAAGTACAGTATAACTTTTAAAAAAAGTTCCTCAAACTGTTCCCGAGTTAACTTGAGGTTGCTCATATCATGAAGTTGCGAACCTTCTCGAATATGTTGACAAACGATATTTCTTCATTGGTTTGCTTTTCTTTTGCACAATTCCCTCATTAGTGCATGACTCTAAGTGGTGTGGACACAATCGAAACGGAAAAGTCACTCATTCGTGCTATGAGAACAACTCGTCCGAATGTGGCCGGTGATATTATGATTTGCAATGACGCCATGGGCGCCTATATGGCAGCTACAGATGAGCGTAAGTGAACACAACGCCTCAAAACCAACAATTCTAGAACGGTTTATCCATACACACACACGTGCGAATCAGTGGTTGTGAAAACCACCACTTAACTAAGTCCGATCCCTGAAGATTTGCTAATTATATCATCCAATGTGTTAAGATGACATGTGCGTATTACAAAGGGGTCGATCTTTAGCAAAATTAGCCACGACTTTCCAAACAGAAGCCGAGGAAACAATCGGAATATATTAAATCCATGGTGAGACTTTACATAGATCAAGTTGACTGACTTTTAGGTGTTCGTGTATCTCAAAGCATATTATACTGCACATTTTACTGCAAACCACATGACCATGTGCATACCTGTCGTGATTATTCAGTTGATGACAATGACGTAATACGATTGCTACACAACTCTAAACCAAACACAGTATAATAAATGGCGTATCGCCTGGGAATGAAGAAGTAGCTTTAGGTTCAATAAAATTTATTAACAGTCTCAGGATACTGTGTGTGCTAGACTATTTTGTGTAGTTTGTGGAACACAAACTGACTAGATAATAATCGAATTCAAGTATGAGGTTTCTGAATTTCTGGTCTAGCTTCGATGTCTTTTAGTTTGGTGACTCTTGTATAGAGTTTATTAATAATCCGTTCGTTGTTTGACCTACTCAATTTTGGACATATTCTGTGGGCAGTGTATACATTATGCGATGAGTAAAATATCCACTGGTTGAAATAGTTCAACAAAAACGGCATTGTAAAAAACAGTGATTACGAGAAGTGAGAAACATAAAACGACAGAAGAAAAGCTAGGGTTACAAAATTGGTTACTTCTTGGCACTGATCCAGCTGAAGTAACTAAACAGTACATCCAAAGTGTGTTACGATGAGATTGAATCAGTCAGCTTAATTTCTGCATCCTGACTGATGATCGCAGGGCTGATAGTCATGAACGTCAGCTGTCCAAATAAAGGTTGACTGTCTAAGTCGCAGTCTGGCGATCGCTGTAAGCCGGGTCGGAGCCAGTGGATAGGCGACACATTAGTTGAAATCGTCGAAACCGTCCAAGATTAAAACTCATAGACTAATAAATCGTAAGACGATGATACGCAGGTTGCTTCTTAAATATTTATTGCGTAGATGTACGGTTTTATTAGATATTGGTTTACTAACAAATGGACGTGTTCAGTTACTCACAGTACCTCGTTCTTCTTCGTGGTAACTGCTATTCCAGAATGACACAAGAGAATCACTATTCTGTTTGACAACCTGATACGCTGCCTTCGGTAATGTTCATTCAAATACAACACAGTTTCTACCACCCCATGCCTAACCCTAAGAACGATCGTTTTTCTTCCTCGTAAACGTTAATGGTCATTTGGAATGAAATTACACTGTCTTTTCTTGTGAAGAGAACATGCCGTTATCCATGAAAACGAGCCAAATATGATGGTCGTTCTGCTCAATGTTGAGCATACTGCCATCATGTGCATGTGATTTGAGGTGAATGTTTATATCAACATTTCTGGAAATTGCTGACCTTGAGGCATTCATAACGGTTGCCACATTGACCTGGTTTGGCCTTCGTATGCATCAGTGTTTACTTAAGTAGTTTATGTTTACTTGTGCTAACCATCCTCATGAATTGCACTATAAGTAGGCAGATTTCACTGATTGATCTGAACGTAAATGATTACGAAGATTGTACGTTGTTTCAGTAATGTCTAACTGTAAACATCTGTAAAAATTTAACATATGGATCCTCGTTTATTACTCTAAGTTTAGTTATCAAAAATTATTTAACTCCCTCCGGAATCCATGCGAGATCAACGATAAGAAATGCACATGTGCGCTGCCCACTATCACACGATAATATTTTTAAGGAAAATCCCAACTGACACAGCAGTTCTCCAAAACTAGTTGTTCTGATCGTGAGGCTTGGTTAGTAGAAAAAGTTAATGAAATGGAGATCGCTTTTGCCTCTGGGAACAATGGCAAACTCTTTCAGTTGATCGGTGCTACTGGTCCCAAGCGACCATCTGTCAGTGAAGCTATCAGCGAGGCAGATGGCACACTAATTTATAATAAATCTAGAAGGTTGGAACTCTGGGCGGAACACTTTGAGGGTCAATTTAGCTGGCCTCCTGCTTCAACCGTGCTGCCTCCACAAACTTGTGATATAACGCCCTGGTCGATAGATTTAGAACCACCCACTGGGGCTGAGGTTCGCAATTGCATCTCGGCACTCAATCGTAATAAGGCCGCTGGTCCAGATGATCTAGCGCCAGTACTTTTTAAAGAAGGTGGAGGGATGTTTGTCGAGGCCTTGACTCGGCTGTTTCAACTCGTGGATGACGGAGACTATTCCTCCGTGCTGGGGTTACGCGAAAATAGTTCTGATATTTAAAAAGAATACCAGGTGCTCTTGCGAAAACCATAAAGGAATTACTTTGATTCCAGTCATTTCTAGGGTTCTACCATCCAATATACTTCGTCCACTCACTGCAGTTAGGGAGTTAAACGTTAGAGAAGAATAGGCGAGTTTTCGCCGTGGGCGGGGCTGTATAGATCACATTTTTACAGTTCGTCAAATTTTGGAGCAGCGTCATATGTACCGTCGGCCAACAATCGTCGTATTTCTCGACTATAAAAGTGCGTTTCATTCGGTGGATTGATCCACACTTTTAGAGTCGCTTAGACGCAGAAGTGTACTGATCAAATCTGTGAACATACTGTCAGCGCTTTATTCCCATACCTCAGCTTAGGTTAGGGTTTACTGTGAACTGTCTGACAGTTTCCACACTGTGAGCGACGTATGTCAAAGCTGTCTTCCTTCACCATTTTTGTTTAACTTTGTGATAGACGTAGTAATAGTGGACTGTCTGTGGCACTCAAATAATACCGATGTGGACCAACTACCTGGTGGAAGATTGACTGCTCTGAATTATGCTGATGATAAGGTGTTGCTATTTGAGACTCTTCAAGCAACACAAACAACACTGAAGGCTAGTTCGCGTTCCGCTAAGTACTTTGGAATGCGTTTTGCAGCCTCAAAATGCATAGTACTTCCGCAACGTTGCGAAACCAAAAACTCTTTTGGTTTTTAACTCTTTGTGGCTTAACTAAGGAATTACTTAGTAATGAACATCAGCACAACGCACAATATTTTTTTCCATATCCGTCCCGTTTATGGTTCGGAAGTACTTACTTCTGCAAGATTACTGTGATTACGTAGATTTAATATAATATAATGAAGTAACGGAAGTTGTTGACCGGTTTGTGTATGTGGGAAGCTGCACCAGCGACAGCGGCGGCGGCGGAGGTGTAGGGAATGAAATAGAGGCGCGTATTTCTAAGGCTAGGGCGGTGTTTACTCATCTGAGGCGCTTATGGCGACAGAAAGGTATCTCTCTGAAGCTTAAGGGCTGCATATATCAGACAGCAGTGAGAGCTATATTACTTTACGGCAGCGAAACATGGCCGCCCGGAGTAGAAGACGTGAACCGTCTTCAAGTGTTTGACCACCGATGTCTGCGTTTGATCGCTCGTATCGAGTGGCACCAGCGAGTAAGCAACGAGGAGGTTAGGAAGCGGGTGTTTGGCACTGATTGTCAAGCGAGTTCTTTTATTCAGTCATTACATTTGCACAGACTTAGATGGTTAGGCCATGTACTAAGGATGCCAGCTAATCGCTTGCCACACCGAGCACTGTTTACCGACGCTTCGACCGATTGGCGTAAGGTGCGAGGTGGACAAATGATGACCTGGCGTAGACAAATGAAGTCGTTCACGAAGGGCTTGGGCACTGTAGATCGGGTTCGTCTGTCAGGCTGGAGCCCTCGCGACTCACAGAGTCGATGGCTTGAAACTTTAGGTGAGATGGCGGCTAACCGAGCTCAGTGGCGTGAATGTTATCGTTGTTTGTCCGAGTTGTCTGTGAAGTGAGTGTACCTAATGACGCGGGGCAGTGAAAGCCGTGAGGAAGCTGTCTTGTTGATGATGCCTTACTTTCACTTACAGGTCGGTTGTTTGTTTGCAAGGTGTAGGCGCCTTGATGTTGTATGTTTGAATGTAGACGTAGCTATTTTTAGTGACTAGGTCCCCTCCCCTTTCCCTGTCTTTTCTTCTCTCTTCCTGTATAGGGTTTGATTTTTATTCTTCTTCATGGTTGTGCGACAGTTAAGCATCAATGTGAACCACTGATGTATTGCTGTCTATGATGATGATGATGATAATGATGATGAAAACTAGTTGTAGACTGTAGTTATCGAGATTCGACTGTTCCCGCTAACTAAAGATTATGTCAATAAATTAGTATGTTTAACACATAGGCAAAATCACATGCAGTGATCAGCTTGCTTCGGTTCAAACTGCGTTTAGTGAAGTCGAGCAGCAACGAGACCAGTCGTTCAGTGTTGCTTTGAGGCTGAACATTATATCAAACGGACAGTTTTCACTATTCTTGCATTTGAGCGGAATCACAGTTAGTCAGTCAGTCAGTCAGTGAGTAAACTGTGGTTATTTTTCCAGCGTGAAAAATCCAACCAAAACTGAGCATGAATTATATTTAAGCTATAACGGTCCCACAGCTCGTAGTGGAATAAAACATTGGTCACTGAGTCTAAAATCGCCAGTACTCTAAACCCATTTGAGGTGCGAACACAGCAGTCACTATTCTTCTGTAGTAAATCGGGTAGCCTGAACACATCTTGTTAGAGGTAATGACTTATTTGTGTTCAGTCTGTTAAGATCAATGTTTAGATTGTGTAATTTCTGTTGTTGTTTGAAACCCGTCAACCTAATCATTTTCATAGTTCACTAACTGGTTAACTTTCTGTTTTCTACATAGCTGCTATTGTCCTGATTGCTGGTACTGGTTCAATATGCAAATATGTTCGAAAAGACTTGAGCTTTGTTCGAGTCGGTGGCTATAACCAAATTCTTGGAGATGGTGGTGGAGGTAATTTTTGGTATCCAATGTAATTTATCGTTATGAAATCAGTTTAACCACTATTTTTTTCTTTACACTTACTTTTGTGTGTAACTTGACATAACTGTTCTTTCAGTTTAGCTGTTCAGTGAAAGACACTGTGTGAATTATCATCAGAGTTTTTATTAAATTACCTTCTCCGGTAAGCGTCCCGTTTAATATTCATCTGACTTATGCAGTGTCTAGTAAATTAAATTCGCGATTGTTTTGATCCATACTAGGTGGGTGAATGAGTTTAGACTTATCAGCAAAAGTACCGGAGACCGCGAAACAGAGTCGGTTGATGAGAGTGTAATTAAAACGTTGACAACGAACTACTACAATCTGTTATATCCTGAATGATTATGCTTCAGTGGACATTTTTACTTGTTACTGCACTCTGGAAAACGACTGGAGTTTGAGTATTATAAACCACACACTATTCACACTAACTAACCGTTTTCACAACTGGTCTGGTCCGTTTTACCGGCTCACTCTAAAAAAAGCTCTGAAACTAGTTTCATCATTGGTAGAGCTTTTCAACATCGCATATCATTGTCGCGATCGAAAAGTGGACTCTGGCGTTTACGTTCACGATACAAGAGCGGTAGTCACCGCTTTCATTACTTCACACGTGGCATGACTGAATTACTCCATGTAAACCTTCTGTCAAAGTCACTTGTAAGTATTGCTCAGGTTGGTTAAGTGCATTATGAAGAGACAGTACCTACCTTGGTTACTCCAGTTGCGATCAGTTTCTAGTCCGGTTAACTCTATCCAGTTTAGATGAACTACTTCTACTTCAGTCTATAGTGAAGGATCATTGAACACTGGTTCATATTGAATCTGTACACATTCGTTTGTGGCTGATTATTCGCTTAGACAAGCTGACTCAGGTGAGCCACTCTATGGTGTTGAATGAGACCTGTTGCAAAGCAACAGATAATAAAGACTGTCCACTTTACATTGATTCGTAGGAGCTCAAGAGGCCTACAGTTAAATTGTGTATCTCTACAACGTTAGAAAAACACTGGAACGGGGATCGCCTATTCACGAACGATGGCCTACTCGATATAAGTTGATTTATTTTGTTCTGCCTTAATTTTTGGATGGAACGCCGACTTTTCATGCATGGTTTTTTGGTAATTAGGAGCATATTAGCTAATATTGATCTACTATCTTCACATCAGTTCTCTGTATCCTGCCGCTACTCAGACTCATATTTGCTGGGGGCTCACGCTTTCGATGAATTAATGAATCCTTCTACAAAGAAAACTTAGCTGCCCCAAAAGAAGTTTGTTTTTTAGTCGTATAATTAATAACGAATAGATTTATTAGTAAGGCTGATCAGCATACGTATTGTAGCGAAAAGGCGTCCAATAAAGCACGATCTTTATTGTCCAACACGCTAGTTAGCACGCTACGCGCGCGCTCGCGTTTATGAGTTAGCATTCCAGTCCACAACACCCCCAGGTTTCCGTTCACGCGTCGTGTGCACTTCTGCCCGGTTTATGAGTGTGATCGGCGCCTTCTATCCGGGGGTTTTCCGCCTGCCAATCTTCGTCTGTTGGTCCGATTTCGTTGAGCGATAGCTCGTCCGGTCGCTCGTGTTGTTTGCCATCTATTCACTGTGGACTTTGATCGTGTTCCACGGCAGTATGGAGATTTTCCCGCGAGTGTTGGAATAACCGGGCCTCCGATTTCGTCGTCCATTCTAGTTTGTCTGCCATGTCTAGCTCGGTGGTCCGATCCGGTCGAGCGATGACTCATCCGATTGCCCCTGTTGTCCACCATCCGATCGTTGAGGAGTTGTGGACGTGCTTCTCCCCCACTTTGAGACATTCTGCCGAGTGTTTGAATACTCGCACCTTCGGCCTGATAATCGACCACAATATTACGGTGTACCCCTGACGCATTTTCCCATAAGACACAGGGATAACCCAACCGTCCAACAATTTTCTAGTCAGAATACACGTTATATCGGCACTGTGTGTGCGTGCATGCATTACAGGATATATTTAAAACCGATTGTACAGATTAATTTCGTGGTTAACTGTGTGTAGGCTAGTGACAATCTGTCTGAGGACTCTAGGCGAATAGGTTTTTTCTTGTCCATCCAACTTCCCCCTTAGTCTACAAAGGTGTGTCAAGCGGTATTTGGGTATCGTAAGAACGACATGTTTTTTGTACCAATCGCCCAGTCTCGGGTGCCACCATTATTGCGAACTATCACTGCCAACATTTGTCTGCTTGCAAGTTCAAATCACGTTTTGTATAGCTGACTTCAGTCCGGAATGACCTCGATGAAAGTACACATAACGAGCGCACCATTCTGTAAATACAAGCATTATTTAACCCTAACAGTCACTCAAACCGTTTTTGATTTCGTTATCAGTGTTAAAAGTTGTAGTGCTTGAATAGAAACAGACTGATTGACGAACACATTGTCGAGATATTTTCTGAACGTCCTTGCATGTTCATATATATGAAGCAGTTATTGAGTATATCACAGAAAATAGTCAGCTTTTCAAATCGGCCGATTGTTTTTGCATCAGCGGGAAACTAACTGGACGTTACACTATACTGTTTCCATGTATTTTAGAAGTCAGGGTAGTGATTTGCATCATTGCAACGCTTACACGTTATCTATGGCTGTCCAAATTCAGCTCAAATATAGTGGCATGGTCCAAGTTTTACGTGTGTACTGCCTGCGTGTTTACTCGTTTGTGTGATGTCCTACAGCGGAAAATATTAAGCAAACGCAAATCAACTGTCTGAGTCATTGGTTCACTAAATTGTTTTGCTCATCGCTCAATCTAAACGGCAGTAGTGAAAAAAATTTCACTTGGTTCAATCTTTTATGTTATAGACTATTTGAAAGACCGATGAGGTGACTGAGCTTACTGCAGCAGTGTCAGCACATCAATAATAGGTTGAACTTCGGCTAAACGAAATGATTGGTCCTCGTATTTAGACAGCTAAAGCCGCCAATTTTTGTCTCCCGTCCAGTTTCGTCTTATGCCCCCGTAGCTCCACCATTTTATCAGTCAAAGAAGGTATTACCCGGCTTGAGGTTTACTAGTCAACCCAAATGAAGAAAGTCCATCAGATATGTCTCAGATAATAGCAACGAAATCAATAGACAGCTAATCATCGACCATCTTCTCGACAAAAGGTACCACGTCGCCCCGATTTGATATATCGGCCCCATTTATTACACACTGATCCCCTATTGGATTCGATCTAACAGCTGTGCTTAATACCAGATGAAGTGACCTGTACTGCTACCTTGGCGAGGTGGTCGGGCTTGTGTACTGTTTTGATCCGGCGGGCTATGCTGACTAGGACTCCGGTCCTTCCAGGTGCAACCTTGTCAGATAGGCCAAGGAAGAGCAGTCAGACGAAAAGCAATTACACTCATAGGATTGTATGTTGCACTACTGACCGCATAGGAGTGCTTAGGTAGTGAGGCACGATTCTGTGGGCATACAGCAGAACTATTTCCATAGTTGCGGCACTGCTGTCTTCCGTATCAGGAAGAAGGGGGTTAGAAAAGGTACCCTCAAACAAAGAGCACTCCGATCGCCCAACGGTTGACCGTGACCGCCGGCGTATTATCCAATACGGTCGAAAAACACTTGTTATCTCTCAAAAGCCTGATCTAGCTTCGCGTACATCGACTGCGCGCAGCAGTGCTCAGAATGAGACATCAATGTCTTATTCACTGCGCCCTCGGGCTAGGCAAGCTCCTCACTGCCAAGTGAGTCGGACTGTTGTGTCATTGGCTCCGGGTGGGGTGTCTCAAGAAAGCCCCATATCCTGTTGTCTCGCAGGTCAGACTTTTGAGTCGGAGGCTCGGGGCGGGGTCCCTCAAGTCAACTCCCTTCCGCGGCATAAACGACCGGGAAGTATCAGAAGTTATCGCTTTCCTGACAGTGATATTACTAACCGATCTCGACTTTCTCCTACTGTCCTACCCCCTTCTTCTTCTGCCTTCCATATGTCTTCGGGCGATTATTTTCTGAGGCCAAGACAACTGGTAAACATTGGCACCTCTAATGTCCGCACTCTTCGACAAGTCGGTCAACAAGCTGCTTTGGCTAGTACTCTCTCAAGTCTGGAGCTTGGTGTGTGCTGTGTGTCGGAGACGCATTTAACCAAAAACCAAGCCACCCTAGGTATTTGACAGAAGTCCGCCCAATCACGGAATCTACTTTGGCCTGAATCCAGCTCATTGCCATTGAAGGCGATTTATTAACAACGCAACAGCAGAGTACTGTACAGTCTAATAGGTTTCTTTCTGTTACAACAGCAGTCAGCCGATGTGGGAGTTTAAGCCGATTTTTTCCTATTATTTCTTTTGTTATTATTGTTCCAAATAATAAGATTACTTCAAACAAAATGGATTTTTCTAGATATGACCATTGAATTCTACATGGCAGTAAGGATTCTACTTCCCGAACCCAACCTGTTAATATACAACACAGAATGATAACCAGAAAATTTAAAACTGCGCTTAGTTACTTGTTTTCTCTTATGATTCTTTGCACTGTTTTTTTAAATTCCTATAGGTTATTACATTTCTCATCTTGTGGTTAAAAAGTTCTTGGAAATCGAAGATGGCCTTATTCCATGGAAGCATAGTATGGACAAGGTCCGAAGAATAATTTTCGATTACTTTGAAATTCAAAATCATTTTGACTTACTCTATCACTTTTACGAAGTTTTCAACAAAGGGAAAATTGCTGGTCTGTGTAAATCATTGGCAGCTGGTGAGTCTTATAAGTTTTGTTCGTGAATTTTCGTTTTGATTTGCTATGCCATATTGTTTCTTGGGAAATGACTAATCTCAGGTGAACTACAAATCGATCAACAGACTGATGCACAATGCTTCCTTCTACGTCAACCCTGTCCACTTGGGTTCATTGCCTCATAGTGGACACTTTGTGGGAATCGGTGCGAATCCGTCAGAAACTGTATAGTTTTGAACGGCTACCTCAACAGATTTGACATTGATGGCAAAGAACTGGGTTCGCGGGACCCTCGAGGAGTGTTCGCTGCAAGGAAACACTATAGTTGAAGAGCTCTTTCTGTTGCATTTCAAATGCAGTTCTTATTTTGTGTCTTATTTTGTACTGTTGCAGAGCTCTTTACTGATTCATGTTGGGAAAAGAACATCAAAAATATTCTGTGTTGCTCTTTTTCACGTTTCCATTATACTACTCTCAGTAGATGTAATCCACGTCTAACTTCAAGTATTTTTTGAAGTTTTCAGGACATTTCTGTTTTTTATTCTTACTGAACTTATTTAACTAATCTGTTTATTGCTGATTATTTTGCGACACTGACTTTATTGTTGTTCGGCTGTAATAGCCAGTTCATAATTACTAACTGTTTTTATCTACTTCAACCCTCACGACAACACCGCCGATGAACTACTCTTTGATCCATTCCACACTGTTTACAAACCTTTCATTTGAACAAACACAACCGAGTTCATGAAATCTCGGTTTGCAGTGACTTTCACTCACGGGCCATCATGACTTTCCCACCTGGTGCATCTTGGTTTCTGCCAAAACAAAACGATAGACTATGTAAATGAAGGATTCATCAGCAGCCAAACACGAACCGGTTTATTTTCCTGTTTGCACTATGCCATAAAACATAAAATGGTTTAATGTTATTGATGTCAAGTGTTTTTTATAAGTAGTATGCTCACTGGCTAAATAACCACGCATCCACGGCGCATAAACATTCCGGTTTTTGTGTTCCTGTTTCAGAGTATGGTCGCAGATATTGATGCAGTTTGATTGAGCATATGCATGTGTGATCGAACTAGTGACCATCAACACATGTCCACCAATTAATTCCGATCAAATCATTTCGCAAATAATTTTTCTAGGAACAGTTCTTCATGAAAGCAGTTAATCTCGACTTAATTCATCCAGAAGGAAACGATTTCCGCCACATACTAACGATAATGAACATATATGATAGGAGGGGATGAGTATGCCAGCAGTGAATTCGCGCTTATATTGATTCTGTAAATGAGTGGAAATTATTCTATCGAAATATTTTCCGAGATGTGGAATGTACGAAGTTTTGACCTCATTTACGCGGGATCCCCTTGTGTACTTAATCGGCAGACGTTGAAAACCATTAACCAAACAAATATTACGTGAAATTCAAAATGGAAATTACTCAGTGTTGCGTCTTGTTGTTTACTTTGTACACAGTAGCAAATGGACATTTCAGACAGTTTGTTACCCATATATATGGTTCATGTTACTTTGATTAATCTCCATATATCATTATAGTCGCTGTCATTTTTTGGGTGAATTATTCTCGGACTGATTTTTCCAAAGACAAACTGATAGGAGTAGACCATCACTAAAAATGCCTGAACTTAACTGATACGTTTTCAGTTTATAGTAATTCAACAAACCGTAGAATATCGAACACATAAATAAACTCGAATAGTTAAATCTTGTAAATGATCTAGTTCGACTGAATCTGTCAAACTTGAAATGAAACACTTTAGAGAAGTAAGTTTAAGGCGAATGCTAATCCGGTACTGATTGCTTGAAAGTTTTGATAAACTTCTAAAACAGTTTTGAACCAATATCCACTGACTGAGTTTCCACTGAGCAAATGGTTGCACCCCATAGTGGTAGCCAAAAGGTGTAAAAACCACACAATGTTCAAATTAGAAGTCAAACCAATCATAGTGGATTATTTAATGGTTAACGAGAAAGTTAAACATTTAATCTTCATTTCAACTTTTGCTTAAGAAGTCATGGTTAATCATTTAGGGTTTTACTATTTTTATGTTTCACGCATAATGTTATATATTGATTAGTTATTATAAACGCACAAACTATTCTCTTTTAAACTGCATACTCTATTCAGCTGCTCGTGAAGGTGAACCTTTATGTGAATACGCTTTCCACAGGGCTGGGATTCAACTTGGTCGACATGTCAGAGCATGTGTACGCCATGCTGTCAAAGTGAGTTATCTACGTGTTAAAGGGATTTTAGTTAATTAAACAGAGCCTAATCTCCGATAATTACATCAGTTGGATTCTTTCAAACCACAAAGTTTCATTTACCCCTAAGGTTAATGTTTCCGCCGTTTGAAAAATAACTATTGCGTCACGCAAGAAGAAATGTGACTAGCAGTTGTTTTGTTATACTTTTTCAGCATGTCAGTACAGCTGTAGAGATTAGCGGACACATTTATGAGGGACAGTAAACAAAACTAAACGAGTGATCGGTCACAGATGTCAGAACCAAAACTTTCGCACACCTAAAGTTGAATCATTACATAGGGAAGTCAGTTCCGCACTTTCATTATGCCACCCAATTTGGATTATTACCGTGACTCCATATGCGATGAGGATGTTCCGACTGTTGTCACAGTAATCGCAAGATGCGCAACAATTGCTTGTCGCAACACAGAATCAGATTACTTAACGGAAAAGCAATCGATTCAATTGTGGCCATTGTGTACATCCGAACTAGTTTTAATCAATGTGATGCAGCCTTGTGAATAATGCAATGGGCAGTAGTATTATCACCTTGATGGTTAGAGTTTACTAGGTCTGAGATAGTTGCCCTAATGACTATTTTGTCTGCTCAACCACCAAGCCAGACTAGCGGATGTCCGTCGATCTATTTATGTAAATGCCTTATCGCATGACCTGTACATTCTTGTGTACATAAACATCGATTGGTCACATTTTATTTTTCAGATTCAAATTACACACTGTCCTAGTAGTGAACCAGATTGTAAAAGTGGCCACTGGAAATTTTTTCTACTCGAATGGTAAAGGCGGCGGTTGACTGATTCAGTTGTTAGGTCTCTTCGGAATGGAAGCTGCAGAATGACCTAATGAAAAATTGTCGAAAACCATCTCAGCTGTTTATTCTTGACTTATACAACAATATTTTCTTCATCGAGTAGAGAGGTCCAGACTGGTAGTTAAACTGTTATGATCTGTTTTGCACTGAGAGTGTTGGGTGTATCTAACTGCCGATTTTATAGATTTTAACGAGCATTGTTAAGATGATAGATACAGTCAGCTATATGATTAGCCTACGTTTATACGATAGATTGTTTAGAAGGAAGCTTATTTTTCCGAGTTTTCTCAAGAGACCAGTAAACTTTATCCGTATTCAAAATACTTAAACGGAAAGTAGTTTGTAGTACCGTTGGATCGACCAGCGCACACCCTCCAGGGCGAATTAAGGACCTACTTCGTTTAAAGTCTACTATCCAAATCAAAAGTAGATCTGAATCAAAGACGATTAATTCTGTTATCTACCTCGCTTCACACTGGCGAAAATCCATCGGTAATTTCAACTGCCGTTCGGAACACTTCCTTACACGGCACGTCTGGTTCCACGGGAGTCCAAAATTCACACAAATGCAACATTTTTTGTCTCTTTTGTTCGTGTTCTTTGAAAAAATAGCAACCATACTGCGTATGAATTCTGCTGGTTTTCTACCATTTATCTCATTGAAATAACCACATAACTAATCCGAGTCATATCTTGGAAAGGCAAGCTAGTAGTGGTATATTGCACGATCTTTGTTCGAACTGATTTCGCTGCATCTTATCAAGTACATACTGCAGAAATGAAAATAACAAAATGAACATAAATTTGTGATATACGGAATGTTCTGTCCAGATATGAGGAAAATAAGAAGAAATCCACTAGTACTACTGTTATGAGGCAAGAACGCGGATGGTGCAAGGGTTATTTATTCAGGAAAGCAACACGTAGGTTATACGTTTGAACATGACAACAAACAAAAACACTCATCTGGGTACGGTACTAGGTCCAGACCGTCACGGTTGCCACAGACGCCAATGCTCAGTTCCTTTAGGTTCATTTACATAGCAAGAACCACTTCATGCGAAACTTTACTCCGATGTTTCTTCTTGCATTTTTATGCGGCTACTTCAATGTTAAAATCTGTGCTCTAGCCCCACTACTGAATAGCAGTTGTATGAGCAGTATCGTACGATCGCACCTCCTCACCACACTACCAAGGTAGTGCTAATTTAATAAACAGTTCCTTCTGCAAACACAATAACGGTTTCACTTGTTTAACAACAATTGCATCGACAAAGTGAAGTAGGTGTTTATTCCAGTGTGTGAAGATGACTGAGAATGTCGATGGATTGCCAATCTCGTGATTTGTCTCGGGCATATAGCGCGTAATGGATGAAGTTGGTGTCTTTTGTGAGTGAAGTTTGGCCTCATTCCAATGGGTTGGTTTCCGCGGTTGCACTCTCATTTAGGCAAATGCACTGCCATCCTGACTTGCAGCTGCCTCTCCGTCACTCTAAAATAGGGGGATCTTTACCCACACGAATATTGGTACACGTAGTATGAGGTGAGAGAGAGAGGTAGGCGGCCCTTGATGGCAGGCGTTTGCATTTTGGTGATGTCAATACTTAGAGCTACTTTAGCCGCGTAAAAAGCTCGTTTAACAGCGGAATCTAATCGACTTTTCATGAGTGACCAGACATAGTCGCCTTGAAAGGAAATCGAGGGAATGCAACTTTCGGTTCAGCTAAATGGATGGGTTTGCCGTTGGTCTGTGGCTTTCTGAATCGCGTTGTAAACCACTGTAGGTAGCCGTTTGCTTTTAATGTGTCTTCAAGGTTATGGTACTCTTCGTCGATTGTATCATCTGTGCAGATTTTCTTAGCACGATGGAATAAGTTCCTCACTAAACCCCGTTTGTACTCAACTGGGACAAACCTATCGTCGTGCAAGTACTGCCCAGTCCCTGTGGACTTTTGGTAGACCAACCGTCTTACGGTGTCACCAGCTTTGCTTTAGATCAGTACGTCCAAAAACGGCAGACGGTTATCTTTTTCTAACTCCATCGTAAATGGTAGGTTCGCGTGACTACAATTCAGATCTTTCATTAACGCTTCGATCTACTGTTTAGTGTCGGCGGTCACGATAATGTCTTCCACATACCTTCGAAAAGCCGTGCTGGCTGCAATATGTTGATTCATTTTGCTTTCTTTGTGGGCAACGAAAATGTCCATTTTACAGACCTACTCGTTGCCCATCCATTGTGCGTCATATGCTCGAGACAGATCACGAGATTGGCAACCCATCGGCATTCTCTGTCATCTTTACGTACTGGAGTAAACACCTATTTCACTTTGTCGAGGCAATTGCTGTTGGACAATTGGAGCCGCTATCGTGTTTGCAGAAGGAACTGTTTGTTAAATTAGTACTGGCGGATTTGTTCTTCTTTTCCTCATACCTGGACGTGACAATTTTATGCATAATTTGTAATTTTCATTTCCGGTGTATATACTTGATAAGATGCAACGAAATCAGTTCGAACAAAGATCGTGCAATATATCACTGCTAGCTTGTCTTTTCTAGTTCGTTTTGGTTGAAGCTCGTTTCAGCTGTTTAAAATGACACGAGTCATATTTGTGAAACACATCACACTACTTTCAAAGTAGTCAAAATTCTTTACGGACGTTTTGAACGCATTAATCAGTGGCTGCATGGTAAATGCGTAACTCAACCATGTTAGTATTTTTAAGTTCTCCTTTGTTTTTATCTAATTTCATCAAATATTCATTTAGTGGTTATTGAAAATTTCATTGAGTAGCACAACAATGATAAGTCACACCTTAAATCAATTATTTCCACTGAGTAACTTGAATGACGTAATGGAAAGATGTGAATCACATTAAGTCTAACTCGTTCAAGCACATACAAAATCAAGAGAAAATGAATGTAGGAAAACACGAATTATTATCCGTATTTGACCAGGCTAACTGTTACACAACAGATATTAAAATGACAATGGAGATGATTAAGAAGATGGGTCAACAAAGTTTGCAGATTGCGTGTTTGTTCAGAGGCACATAATCGTTGTTTCAAACTGTGAGTCCAAGTGACCAAATCATGTTCTGGTGTGATTGTTACTAACTTAACTAACTTGTAGCATGTTGTTGTCAAGGCAAATGCTTTCTTGATTATCTACCGAATAGTTAAGCAGCTACTTGAAATGAGGGGATTCTGAATGTGTATATGTTCAGTATATCATAAAATTCAATCGTTTGAACTTTTTGAGGTCTAGATGTCTTGTCATTTTGTCAGTTTTTATACTATTTTTCCTACCTAACTAAAGTCACGTACGACGTTACCTACGATTGTCACTTATTAGATAGCTTCGATATGCGCGCCGACTTTCGAAGCCAACATCAGCATGGTTGCGTAAACAAGGTTTATCGCTTGTAGCTCATGAGACATTGTTAATCCAGGTCGAAACGGAAGTAACTGTAGATGAAATTCTGACATGTTTCATAGTGCAATAAGAATAAATGCCTTTACGAGTTATTCAGCGAAATTGGCCAAACCAAAAAAGACTTGAAAGTAGTGTTGTCTTATGTTCGTGTCGCTAATGGTTACAGTATAGTGGAAACTACAAATACTAACAGTAATAACAATTTTAAACTTCCGGATAACGGGAAGCACGTGAGGATAATAGCACACAAAACACGCCCATTGGGATTACGCATTTACAAACAGACAACCACTTCGCAAATGATGACAGAGGGTGACATACTTCGACCATAAGAATGAGGACAGAAGGCACAATTTCTTTCTCGCAGTAGTCAGCTTTTAAGGTCACATATTCATTAAAACGGCAAGTGAAATCGGGAGACTTGATACATTTAGCAAATAAAATTAAAATAAAAATCGAAGCAATAAAGAGCAAAAAATATTTAAACATACGTTACCGGACAATTAAAAAGATTTTTTCTCTCTGTCGGACGATTACTGGACACCAGTTCTAATGGCAACTAGGTTGTTTGCAAGGTCCTGAGAAGATCCATAGACTAAAAATTCCAGAGGTTGATTGGCAACTAAACTCAGTCACTAATTTGATGACAAATATAAACATGACTGTTGCATCTTCCGTTAACTTATTTTTTTGTGCATATTCGCTAACGTCTTAATAGTCAAAACAGAGAGAAGACATATATCACGAGATGTTAACATTTCGATTTAATCTCATCAGTGGCCAATCTAAAACTAGCAAATTTTATGCAAACTGTCTATAGCAACAACAGTTGAACGAACCAACCACATAGTTCTGACCTTTCACACGCTAATAGTTCAATCAATTCCACGGTAAGGAGATTGTTTGCGTCAGCGCCTTCTGTGCACACAAAATTGGCCGATGTTGTTTGCGTTGTTGTGTTTCTTTACGCAGTTTGTATAAAATTTATTAGTTTTACGTTGGCAACTGATGAGAGTAAACCGAAATGTTAGCATCTTGCGATATATGTTTTACCTCTGTTTCGACTAAGTGGATTAAGGGAACTCAGTGTTTTGAACGTCTTAATAGTTAATTGTCTTGTCCACCGTAAAAGAAATATATGAACAGTTTTACACGTTAATCATGAATCATCTCATTCGTGACATGTCGGATGTAAAACGTATGAGCATAAATGAGGACCTGGTGTATTCATATTCAATCGAAGATAATTGCTGCATAAAATTGTGTTCATTGTTAACATGTTCAGGCAAGCATTGCAGACTAACTTTGTTTGCAATTGAACAAATCGGAAACAGCCAGCCAGACAGAGATTAGAACTGTCAACCTTGTTCTGACAAGCCGAAATTAATGTCTAGTCAGTCAAGGATACTGTGTGCAACTACACTGTTTGTGGTTGGACATGTAATATAATTGGTTTGCCAAATTAACTTCTTGTGATATGTTAAACAAACACGATTTTCATGGACACCTGACCCAGTTGTTTTTAGGTTTTAACTGTTAGTTCGCAAGCGTATGGCTAACTTATTTGTAAAGCTGTCAGGATTTGATGTATACAGAGAAGTAGCGGTTTGACTGAAATGTCAGAACAATTAACTCTTGTCAACTATCAGCCCCCAAGGTCGTCCCCAGAGTAAGTTTGTGACGTAAAGTTGGTTGCCTTCATTTCAGTGAAAAACACAACGATAGTTGATTCTTTTGCATTTATTACACATTTGTGAACGAGTGTGTAAGAAGAGAAACGATATTTACTGTTGCATTGTTTAATGTTATCTTATTGCTGTCGGTTTCTGGCATTTTCTTGCACTGTTGTTTAACTGGTATCAGTAACTGTTCATTTCTCCAAACGATACTTCTCTATGTTTTTTTAAATTATATTTGTATTCTCATGTCTGCAGGAGCATGACCCGCCAATCACAGAACTCCTAGTCATCTGCTGTGGTAAAATTTTTGAAAGTTGGGACTTACTCCAAACAGGTTTGTTGAGAACATCCGAAGATGGTCAGACCAGAGTCTTGCTTTCACATTCAGCACATGTAAAGTTCGCAGCTTTTTGTTAACATGGATTGATATGGATTCAGTTGCAAATTTCCCGTTGCGTTTCACGTTTCTTTTTTTGATCAACAATACCTTATCTCAAACCAGTACTCAAGTATGATCAGTTTGTGTTGATCACACTCACCAGGTAGCAATAGTTCAAACAAGGTATTAATAAACAACCCTTTTATAACGAGACAACTTTATATTACCAGTGTTACTAGCCTAGTAAACTTTGTTGTAACCATGACCACTGAATGCCTTCTGTGAACAACGTGGTTGATTGAGATGCGGTTTTGATTATACGTATCTGTTGGCAGTGCTTCGTTTTATCTCAGAGTCCATGTGACCGATATTCATATAGACCGACAAATCTGGGATACACTTAGCTCATAACGGTTAGTAGGGTGTTAATTGGCCACAAGTGTTCTAAAAGTGGGCTTTTGTTCCTATTTGACTATCAGATCAAAATATAGAGAAAAATCGGAAGCAAGCCGATTGGCCAGGCATCACAAAATTTCATTTCTCCTACCAATAGAAGGTGTTTCTTTGATTAGAACATAGCATATTTTTTGGTTCACTGAAGTGATCTTGGATACTGATGTCGTTGTCGTATTGTTTATCGTTTAATCTAAACAACTGATCACTAAATGATCTCTTCCACCTAACTGCCGACTTACATATTCGTACGTCGGGATTTGAAATCACACAATAACTTTGTACTGTAGATCCGATAAAATGATGTGAATTATATATGTTGTTCTGTATCAACACAGGTTTTCAGGAAGTATTTGCTGAAACCCAAACGTTGTTCCGGTGGCAAGGTACCTTGAGTTTGGTCAGACTGCAAATCAGCGCGAGTTTTGGCGCCGCCCGATTAGCCGCTCGCCTTCACGCCGGGGTAAGACTGCCTTGTCCGCCTGATGCGACTGTTCCTATGGATCGTTTATTCATTAGTCTGTAGCCACCGAAGAAAGCTGTATCTCAGCTTGGAGTCCACACTTCGTATTGAGAACTACCTACACACTGCTTAACGTGAACCTATTTATTCAGTAAATGTAACACCTCGCCTTCATTATAATACTCTCAAGAAACGGTTGACTTGTTGAACGTCAGGTTGTTTTCACAGTTACTTTTTGTTAAAAGGTAAATACTTTACATTCGAGAAAGAGTATTCATCTTTAACTTACAGATTATCTCGAATAATAAAGATTCTGAGGTGATTTACGAAAACACAAAGGTTGTGTTAGGACGACTGAAAAGTAGCTTACTTTGAGTGCTCGTTTACAGTTGTAGTAAATGACAACGTTCTCTCAGTTGAAGCTGAAATTAGAAGTCTTTTTTTTAATGTTACAATAACTTCAGGGAAGACATTGTATACAGATGTCAAAAAGAAACAAAAATATATTAATCATGATAAAAAAACTAACGGTTATTGGTTACGAGAACGCATGATCATCTACACAGATTTCCATCGAATATGTGACTGTTCAAGTACATCAGATCTGGAATGCAGTTGAAGTTTGACGAGGGACACGAATCGCACATGCATTTACGACAAAGGATTTCGGATAGTCTTAGGAATTGAACTTAAACTGGTGACTGCCACTTACGTAATAAGATGATAGGGCCAGTTGTAGTAACTACTTTTAATGTGTGACACTATTACTGGTGCAGTGGAGTTCAGCGATCGTAATATACTACTGGTATCGCGGCTATTCAGTAGCAGACATATTTCTTGACAACCTACAAGCCACAAGAAGACTGCAAGAAGGATCATCAAGGTGCAGCATCACCCTTAACAGTCCCTGCTACTCAATGGAACTGAGCACTGACATCTGTG
>LUCH01017232.1:0-74477 GCA_013368495.1 Paragonimus heterotremus
GAACAAAATGGTGAAAGGAGACAGCCTTGACGTACGCTGCTCATGGTGTTGAAGCTGTCAGATAATTCACAATAAACCTGAACCTGAGCTGAAGCATGGGAATAAAGTGCCGACAGTATGTTCGCATACTTAGTCGGTACACCCATGCGTTCAAGCGACCGTAAAAGCGTAGATCAATCCACCGAATGGAACTCACCTTTATAGTCAGGGAATACGGCGATTGTTGGCCGACGGTACACATGATGCTGCTCCAGAGTTTGACGGAGGGTGAATGTGATCTATACATCCCCGCCAAGGGCGAAACCCTGCCTGTTCTTCTCCAATGTTCACCACACGAACTGTAGTGAGTCGACGAAGTATAATATATGCCAGGACCCTTGGAATCACTGGAGTCAAACTAATCCCCCTATGGTTTTCACAAAAGCCCCGGGCTCCCTTTTCACATATGGAAACTATTATCGAATGGTCCCAGTACGGACGGACGGTCTCCGTCGTCCACACAAGTTGAAACAGCTGAGTTAAGGCTTCTACTAACACCTCTCCACCCTCTCTGAAAAGTGCCGGCACGATATCATCTGGACCAGCAGCCCTATTACGATTGAGAGCCGAGATGCAGTTGCGAACCTCAGTCTCAGTAGGTGGTTCCAAATCTACCGGCCAGAGTGCTACGTCGCCAGTTTGTGGCGGAAACACAGTGGAAGCAGGAGATTGGCTAAATTGACCCTCAAAGTGTCCCGCCCACCGCTGTGACCTTCTGGATTTTTTATAGATTAGTGTGCCATCTGCCTCGCTGATAGCTTCACTGACAGACGGTCGCCTGGGACCAGTAGCACGGATCATCTTAAAAAGTTTGCCGGTGTTCCCGGAGACAGAAGCGGTTTCCATTTCCTAAACTTTCCCCACCAACCAAGCCTCACGATCAGACTTTAGACTACGTTTCAATATCCTACGGATATCTCGTCTGGACATGTGGTATGAACTACCAGGAGGAACCTTCCGTCTGGCTTCTAACAACTTCAGGGATTTCTCTGAAATCCAATGTTTGTTAAACTTATGGACCCGTGTGCCGCATTCTAGAGTGCCTGTTTTCTGAATGGCCTGTGAAATTTAGGTCCTGCAGCTATCAAGATCTTCGGAGTGAGTACCACTAAGGCAGTTTTCTAAGCTGGTTTGATACTCATGTTTTACCGGTAGTAAAGCTAGTTTCTCAACAGCCAACCGTTGCTGTCGGTATGGTCGTTGTCCAGCAACAGTGAGAACAAAACGACCACGTACCGACGCATGATCTAAGTCCAAGTTCGTGCTCCAATAAGGACGACAATCTTGAATGCAACCACGCCACATGTAACTAACGGCTGTGTGGTCTTTCTGAGACCAGGCCTGATTCGGAGCAGGCGGACGCCAAGTATAGCAATGATACGCTCAACGCCTAGAACTGGTGCTGGCTAAAACTAGCTTATGCTCAGCGCGCAGCTGCAACAATCGCCCACCATTATCTGATCGGTGTGACGTTGTCCCAAACATGCCACCTAAATGAGATCCGGCTTCTTCAAGGCGGTCGACCTGGGCATTCATATCTCCGGTCAGAACAAATATGTCAGAGCCACTTGTCGACCGAAGGAGAGCGGCCAGACCCGAATAAAATGCATCCTTGACGCCGATATTACTGCAGTCAGTTGGAGCGTAAGCAGACAATATATAAATTTCTGAAGATCTTGCGTCTAGAGGTAGCCTTAACAGGTCAGTGGGTGATGCAGTCTACTGTTAACAAGAATCCAATTTTCTAATGAGGGTGCTCTTAGTTTCATGCGTTGACTACTGTCCTGGATTCTAGTCTCTGGGATACAGCAGACATCGACATGCAATGAGTCTAACGTCCTTGCGAGAACGACCTGTTGACGTATATGTTTTAGCGTGCGAACGTTGAAGGCGCCTATATTAATTCGCATTGTAGGTTTATGCGAGACGGGGGATGCATGAAGCTGAATGACAGGAGACGGAACTTACCGACCCACTGTTACTGTGGTTCGCTACATCTGTTGTGAGACCTGTAAAGTAGTTTTTAGAAATGGAGGTTGGGAGGAGCTTGGGAACTAAATTGGATAGGACGTGGGGGAGGGGTTAGGAGTTGCATGTTTCCACTTACCCACCCTGCTGTATGCAGCAGCCAGGGCGACCCGGTTTATACTGCAAGACAACCGATGCAGTATGCAATTACTTGTGTTGTGATTATTCATGGTTGTGTGTGGGCTGAGTCACTGCCAGGGCGCCGAGACCTAGACAGGAACAGGATTAGGGTTGTCAATCAAAGCTTTTGGCTAAAAAGCCTACACCGCAAGGCAGCGGGTAGGTGACAGTGTTCCAGAACTGGTAAGTTTTCCGGGAAAAGATGCCAGCCTTCTTCCAATCCCTAAATTAGAGGACCAGGAGACTGGTTTGTCAGACTTCTACCTATTGGCCTGCCTGGTATGAGTGGCTCTGTCCGTGTGGTGGCCACACCGTCCAGTCTAGCCCAGTAGGTCATCGTGATGCGCAAGCCGTCACACCACGTCAAGGTCCAATCTCGTCGTGCAGGTATTTCTTGTCTGGAGAAACGTAACTATCAAGGGTTGTCGCTTTCTACCTCCATCCACCACCCGTTAAACCCATTGAATGGTTCATGAGCATATGTTCGTGAACCATGTATGGTTCATTAATTTACAACCGTCATGACCATTGCACATGGCCTCAGGGTAAATACAGTGAACTTCCAGTCCACTCCAGTTGTAAGCCATTTGATTCAGACCCACGCCTCGACAAACTGTTACGTCGGAATGTGCTTCCAGTTAGCAAAATGGATGGTCATTGTCTCAAATCGGATAGACGGCAACTATCAACCTTACGTTGTTGGCTAGTCACATAGTCGTAGTTTGTAAGCTTGGCAAGTTAGACGAAGCGCATGAGGTCACCTCGGTCTGCAGGCTGTAAGTGAGTGTGTAGCGACTAGAACAGTCTAATGGATTGATAACTTTGTTCAACTTACGCAGTGCATTCCATTAAAGTCCGCTCTGTGACGATGTACTTTTCAAAACCTCGAAGCGTTTCTTTAATTATTTGTATAAAACTATAATGTAATATATATAATCCGTGTAGCGGACAACATATATAATGGTGATTCACCTTCAACTCACTTGAGCGTTACACATGGTGCTTGAATAATTCGATT
Organism: Paragonimus heterotremus; assembly: GCA_013368495.1. Lineage (NCBI taxonomy): Eukaryota > Metazoa > Platyhelminthes > Trematoda > Plagiorchiida > Troglotrematidae > Paragonimus > Paragonimus heterotremus. Next base: position 3,206 of record LUCH01017232.1, read on the forward strand.
CAAAGACTGTGAATTCTAGGGACTGTGTAGTTTGAACCTACGACCAACCTTGATTAGCGAGACAGTAAAGACTTTTATAGCCCATGACCACGTCATGGCTTGGTTGTTTTGTGGTTTCTTCCAACTGTCAGCAGCCATACTTAACAATGCACAGTGAGACAGACGCTTCGCTGACGTACTTAATACTAGCCTCATCAGCGAAGACTACGTTTGCAGTGTCTCGGTTGTCGGTCGCCAACTTACACATTCCCTGAATACACGCCGATGGGCGGTCGCTTTGCTTCCATAATCAGCCCATTTGATACAGCCTAACAGGAGGTAATAACGTTGATCCAATATCGGGCGTCCGTATGCATCTCCCTCTTGAACCGGCCAGGTCTCTGGTCCGTAAAACAAAACCCGCCGTTCACAAGCATTGTAAACTCTGTTTTGAATCGACAAGTAGATATCTGTGATACCACGAGTAACAAGTTAGTGAGTGCGTTACATGAATTCGCTATACTTGTAGACGCCTCATCAACATCATTACAAGTAAGTGAAGCGTTCGAAAATCTCGGGCGAATTGCCAACAATAGAAAAACAAGGTCAATGCCGACCGAATCTAGTAACAATACACTTTGAAGTTGCAAAATGCATACCGTACAGATCAGTCATACGATTTACCTGACTTAGCATGGTCTACATGTTCCTTTCAAAAGAACAAGGTAAAGCAATGTTGTCTGCATACTCACCCTCAACTAAGTTACTACCTGATGGAAGTTACGCTTCGAGCTGCTTAAAACTTTTGAGAGCCCCATCCTCCCACACCATCGTCCTTCACAAAGTGGAAAATGAAGGGGAATTGGACATCCCTATCAAACACCACTTAACATGGAGAATGCTCGAGTTAACTGACCATAGATGCACAGTCTGTTCTCGGAGCAGACATGCGATGACTTCAGTGGATCTACTTAGTTCACTGGGACTCCTCCGCAATGGAAAAGGCTCCAGAAAGTGTGTCAGTCAATCAAGTCAAAAACAGTCTTCAGGTCCAAAAACACCACTACCTTTGGCTACAAAAAGGAAGATTAGTACTTCATTGTCTGTCGCAAGATGAATATATGATCGATTTCTGGTCAAATAAGGTTTTTGTCCGACACTGGACACTCTCTACAACTATTGCGACACTCTTCGGAGACCGTATTGTTGAGCTGTCACCTTCTCGGCGTGCTGAGGTATCGGTAATTGGAAACGAACGATACAGAAAACGAATGGTAATAAATTATGGTCAGGTTATCAGTGGATACGCTCAACTCGATGCTTGCCCCCACCCTAGATTAACAGGGTGGTGGAGAAAATCTCACAGTATTCCATTTTGACCTCCCTGAATTTGCAAAATGTTTTTCATCAAATACTGTTAAGGAATAGGAGAAACTGTCTACGGTCTTCAAAGTCTGCGGAAGCTCCTATCGGTTTCGACGTATAACATTTGGAGCGGCCAACGGCGTTGTGTGTTTCTACGGGGTAATATACAAATTTATCTAGGTAGAAGGATTACACTCCGCATTTGCTTACGTGGATAATATAATGGTGTCCGGTGTAAATACCGAGAAGCTTAACAAAGATGTGACAAGGCTGTTAGAAGTTGTCAGGAAGTGTGGTTTAAAATCCCACGAGAAAAACGTTATCTTTGCTCAGAAGTAGGGCTACTGATGTACGAAGTTACGCACCGGGTGATTACTTCAGATCTAGAAAGACTACAACCGCTCCATGATTTGCCGATGTCGCAGAACATCAAATCACAGCAGAGCGTTATGGGTGTGTCGTCTCAAAGTTATCGGCGAATCCCTCAATTCTATAACAAAGTAAATCAAAACTAATTGATTAAACAAAAACCATAACTCCCATCTGTCACATGATGTCAGCGAATCATTTACATCACTCAGAAACGAACTAGAGAAAGCGGCTGTTACAAATGTTTATCATCAATCACCGCTAGCGAGGGAGACATGCTTCAGACGTTGCTTTCGATGCCACTGTAACACAGAATGGCAGACCCGTAGCGTTTTTCTTCAGAACGTTGACAATAAACGAACAAAGTCATACTTCCGTCGAGGAGGAAACCCACATTTTTGTTAAAGCCATCGAAAAGACTTTACTGGGAATCCATCCCCGATTGATTACTGATCAGAAGTTTGCCGTTATTATGTATGACGTTTGGCACCATGGGAAGATTAAGAGTGACAGAGTTCAACGATGGCCTCTCAAGCTTTTGTGTAGCGTATCGTTCGGGAGGGTAGAACTAAGCCGCCGATGTACCATTGTAGCGAAAAGGTGTCTAATAAGGCGCAATCTTTATTGTGCAACTCGCTAGCTGCCAAGCTACACGCTCGCTCGCGTTTATGAATCAAAATTCCAGTCCACAACACACACACATACACACCGGTTTTCACTCCCACGTCGTGCACACTCCTGCTCGGTTTAGGTGTGTGGTCGACGCCTTCTATCGGGGGGTTTTCCGCCTGTCATTTCTCGTCCGTTGGTCAGATCTCGTTGAGCGATGACTCGTCCGGTCACTCGTGTTGTTTGCGTTCTATCCACTTTCGGCTTTGACCGTATTCTATGACCGTGTCGAGATATTCCTCCGAGTGTTGGACTAATCACGCTTCTGGTCTGGTCGCCCATCCTATTTTGTCTACCATGTCTCGCCAATTAATCCGATCCAGTTGAGCGAAGACTCATCCGGTCGCCCATGTTGTCCCCGATCTGCTCGATGTGGGCTTTTGGAGATACTTCCGACCCGCGTTGAGGTATTCCGCCGAGTGTTGAAATAGCTGCACCTCCGGTTTGGTAATCCACCACGCTATCTCGCTAGCTTTGTGTATCATCGACGTGTATGTTGAGAGATTCTTGGCAGCCAATTCGGGTAGGATTATGGGGATGGGTTATCAGTAACACGCTTCTGCTATCTGTCCTATGGTATGCAGCGAATAGGACGATGTGGTTTTTACTGGGAGACAGTCGATGCAGTATTTGGACTGCTGTTTGAAGTGGTTAGTGCGGTGTTCTAAGCATCGTTGCAAGTGATGAATAAGCTCATCACTAGCTTCGCAAGTTACTTCGCTCACACGTAACTTGTTGATGCTCGTTTCACGGATGAGATGAAAAAACTTTCCAGAGGTCCTAGTAACGGCGGTTTGTTCCATGTCGATAACGCGTTTTGTCTGGCAGACCTCGTGATTCTGTCGTAATTGCTTTCAGATTTCCAACCAAGTGGTCTTGTGGGCCGAGTTACACTCAGGGCTGGGTGGAGTATCCTGGCAAGTGTCAGGTAGTTCCAGGGACCATAGAGAGGCCCAGCGGTTAGAAGGTGAACGAGCAGTAGTACCACACGAAGCAGTACCACACTTATGCATTGCACGTCGTACATGTACCCAGTGTGCTTCGAGATTATCCAGTGTTACATAATTACGTCACGAGATTGTGAATTGGAGGGCAATTAGGTGGCCAAATTGGCCAATTTTGCCACCTAATTGCCCTCCAATTATCCAGTGTGTGAGGGCCTAGACTGGAGGCAAGCACATATTGGTAATCGTAAAGTGCCTGTAACTCAGCTGGTCTTGATACGTCAATCTGTAGTTGGCAACGTAGTGACTTCCCATCAAAGAACAGAGCAAACTTAGCACAGAACAACGCACTATCGGGGTTCATGCGGCACACTGACGTAGACCGTCGAGGATTGGTGCTCGCCTGAAACAGACTGTTAGAACAGGATTTCAGTAAGTGCTGATCGTTACTTGTTAGATGAGTGCCTTATAAGTTATAATCGAATGCGCTCAGCCTGCCCGTCTGGGCGTTTAATCTCCAGCATATACTGCAACGTCCGTACGCCGTGCGGTGTGTATTTGGTTAGTGAGCTGGTGACGGAAATCATCATCAACTGCTAACCAACGATCAGAACCATTTAGGCGAATCGAGCACGGAACGGTTTCCTGAAGCGCAGTAAGTATTGAATTGTTATAAAGAAAGGTCTGCAAATAAATGTGGATACAGAGGACCGACCCTTCTTCTCTACCTTCAATTCTATCAGCACAAAAGGAGTCATTTCCTCTAAGGCGAGCTCAGAATCTAGGTAGGAAGTGTTGAGTGTAAAGTTCTAAATAAGGTTTTTTTTATTTTCTGCCAAATCGTCGCATTTTTAATTTAATTTCGTAGCTGTGGATCAGGTTTGAAGGGGTAATAAACGATCCTCCCTGGAATACCCCAGACAGAAAGGTGACCTAATATTGGTGTTTATGATTCTGGGGATACCAAACCATCCGTGCAGATCTCTTCTCATTCCTAAGGATACTGGCTCACTCAGGGGGCATTCCTTAAAACTAAACAGTCTACGGCAGAAGTGAGCTAAGGCACAGCTTCTCGGTTCGAGTCTGCAAAGCCTGGAACTCTCTGCCAATATATATCGTGAGAGCCAGTATAATGGCTGCGTTCAAAATCCGTTTGGATCGCTACTCCAGCACCTAGTCTGAGCCCCCAGCACATTCTCCTGCATATAGCTGCGTGTTTATGTTCGTCTCTCAAATAGCTCTCACCTGATGATGCGTATTTGCCCAGATATAGAGTTACGTGTATAGTAGCTTCTATTTATTCTCTAGTTCAGCCCTCCAGCAAAATATAGAAACGTTGCGACGTGTAATTACCCCTATGGTACAGAGACTGCCCGTGTGGAGAAACGGAACCGTCAAAATCCGTTGATTCCTACTTCCGTCCACTCTCCATTGCATCATTGCAACTTCATGCCATTAAGGCACTCCAGAGCCTGAAAACTAAGCCTTACAAAGAATGACTGATACCTCTGAACATGTGCTCTTTGGTGTCAGCCTTTTTGACAACAAAGTGTCCTGATCATCCGTTCTGGTCGATGGTCAGCATGGAAAATAGCATGACTCTCAGGGGCTACCCTCCAGAACTAGGGGTCCAACATAGCTTCTTCTCATCGCGCGTTTGAAAGGCTAGGAATGCTCCGGTTTTATACTTTACGACAGCGACGAGGTACGCGGATGGGATCTCAAATTTTGCGGCTCAATCTGTTTGTCATGTTACGCACAGAAGCCTCTCTCCTTTTTGGCCGCTACAACACGTTAATCCGAATAGGAGTGCCTCCAACCAACTACGCTTTTGGAAGTCATCTTATCAGTTTGACACGTTTTGAGACAGGAAAATTTACACTTACCATCATCGTTTCCATTGATGTTTGTTGCTTCTATTTTACAGGGACCTAGTGCACCCACTGTTGGTTGGGTCAAAATGCATATTCCGTTTAGACGAAGAATGCTCTGTGTTCTGTTATTGTGTTCCAGTTTTCTCATTCTGCAGAGCTTCCACCATTTAAAAATGGGTGCATCAGAACAGTTCGTTTCGTTTTGTTGATGTCCATTTTCATGCAAGTAGTGACTCCCACATTTTATCATTGTCGAGTGTCGTATCTTTGAACTGTACATTCAACCAGAAGACCGTCTCGGGCTGTTTCCTAGTTGAAGCATTCGGACCGTTAATCCCCTTTGAGGCGATTAAAACACAACTCGAGGTAAATTACAGTTTCGTTCCTACTATATTTTTTGTTGGGTTGATTTATTGTTTATCGCCTGTTTTTGTCTCGATGAGGTGTGCCGATTGCAGTCAGACGTACTTCTATCTTATCGCCATGCTTAAAGCTTACTTTCGGTAAATTGGTATATTTCGCCAGTTCGATTGAAATATCAAGAGGAATGTTTCTTCAATCTCCACATCACATGCTTACTGTATTTGAACTGTTTTGCATTGTATAAGGAAAAGGAGTGAAGAACAGATTGGTAGAAAAATAAGGTGTTCAGTGTGCATGTGTTAACCAGTTACTATTGATGTACCATAAACAATAATGGAACCGAAATATCACTGTTTATCTGAACCCGTTAGGCTTAGTACCTCCTCCTAAGCTTCAAAACAGACACCAGGTTTGTTATTTGTCGTTGCAAAACAGGTATCTAGCAATGAAATCTGTGTGAACGGTAGAAACGTTGCGGCCTTATATTTATTTCAAGCGTTGTATAGCTTTGTGAGGTGTAGTCATAATTTGTAATCGCCTTACTTACTGTAATAACACAGACCATCCTACGGTCCTCTTACGCTTACGTGGGTCGACACTATGGGCGATCGCGAGGACTGGAGTTTGAATTGTTGTTTGTTTGTTCAGATTCAATCTCCGACCATTACTTCACGACCGACTTAGCCTCCATTTGAGCTCGTCTGACAGCTTGCCAGACCAAAACTCATATGAGTCACCGTGGTACTATGCTCGTCGTTCATGATGAGGTAGGCAATATTTTTAAAATGTCGCGGACGTGAGCTGCAGTCATCAACACTGTCCTGGTGTTAACTTGAGAATGTACGTAGAGTCAACATATTTGTTAATTCATTCCGTAACTGTTCATGCTGTTTTACTTCAGCCTTCTAGCCATTCAACATTATTGATTGTCGTTATTTTCGTCACCTTACCACCGATTTTTATTGAACGCCGTCGGTGTTGTATGGTCCCACTTCTAATGCCCGTTCATCGTTGGTTTCGTTTTTTGTTTTCACTCTATCCATAGCTGTTCGGCTCCGTAGATTCGAAATCTAAAAGTCTGCACATTCATCAAGCCGATTTCAATATCCCATCTGCACTCCCACCGGAACACGACCCAATCGGGCAATTCATGCTTTTTCATCGGAGTGATGTAGAAAAGCGTCAGCATGTGAAGTATATATCTGCTGATATTGGCAAGTGTCAGACAGTTCATCAGTACGCTATTTGAAGAGCTTTTATTCAGTGTTCTTTGGTTTGCAGCACAGAACCATGGGTACCGACCTAAAAGACATTCAAGAGTTTCCGTCACCCAATGAAAGTTTGCTACTTATTACATTACCGATGAGTAATGAGCATTTCTGAGTTGTACGTTGAACTTCACTTGTTTCGTTAGAGTTTCCTGGTTCCCACAGATTTTTTTTGAACGGGCACTAGACTGAAATTTCCACTTGTCAGAAGTATCTACAGTGTCCTCACTAGAAATTGAACAGTAAAATTTTCCGGTTGTTATTGAATGATTGAAATGCTTAATCAACGATGACAATTTACTTTCATCAGTCGCCAACGTAAAACTAGCAAATTTTATTCAAATTACGTTTTGACTAAATGGATTAAGGGAACGCAGTGTTTTAAACAATGAAAATGCCAATTTAACTTCATTTTCATTAGAAAGTTGTGATTGAGGATTATTCGTAGGATTTGACCGTGGCAATTTATCTCGTACATGCCACATTACTTTTACTTGCAATTCAGTCTCTTGTTTTCTAGTTGTAAGCATCTTGGTGTCGAATTTTCGAGTTCGGATGCGAAGTCTTTGTATCTCAAACTCTGTTCCTCCCTTCCTTTTATTCTACATCTATAGTTGCCCTTTTCTTTTTTTCCGCCTGGTTGTATGGCAGTTGATTTTCAGCATGTTTTACGTTTTCGGTTGATGAGACTAAACCGATTGTTAACTTATCGCAGCGTCGGTCTTGTTTCCGCTCTGATGAACTTGTTGAAGTGAGCCTAGTGTTTCAGGATAATGGTATTGTGTTTTTCCGAAAAGTGGTGGAAAATATCTTCTCTACGATGGCTTCGTGATCGCTGTATAGTGCTTCCTCAGAAGTTCTACCAATTTCTTGACGAGCGTACATTTCAAACAGTCTGGTTATGTACATTCTGACCGCCTCGTCTGGCCAGTTGATGGGTACCATACGTTATGAAGAACAGCATGACCATTCATTGGAAATGTTTTTCCCATGTTCACGGTTGTATTCGATGGAATGTATACACTGATAGCTGACTGTCCAAAAATATTTAACTACGATTTATTGTTGACTATTTTGTATTATTCAATTCCCCGCTGCATGTTGCTCAAGTGTGTAATAAGATAATGCCATTGAACTGTTCTGTGACGCTTGTATAAATAGTTACATTAATGAAATTGTTTGTTGTATTTCTAGTAAAATGAAGTCCGCCAAACACGTGACCTGAAGAAAGTCAAAGATTGTCACGAAATTAAGTCTGTAAAGCTTTACACAAGTTACCCAGTAGAAATTTTTCTGTTCACCAATTAAATGCACCTTGCTAACTTGACATGTTTGAAAATGAAAACACATAGGGGAACATATTTTTCCGATAGTTCATCTTCAAGCCGATACAATTGTATAGAGATTTAACAGAGTTACATCGCGATATCGATCAAACTTGTTACAGAGGAATTAGGTTAGTCTATCTGGTTACATATCTATGCAAACATTCGGGTGGTGATGCCGTATTTGAAACTGGACAAACTGACTCGTCAAAAGGTTTCTCAAGCTCGCCTTTCTTCGCTGTTTAACCGTGCTACAAAAATTCGAATACTTGGTTCGACAAACCCTCGACAGGTAATTTATACTAGGCTATCACTTTTCGCCTATCTCCTCGAGCGATTCCAACTTCTGTTGACATGGTTCATCGTGGAATTTGGTAGTCCTAAGCTCAAACTTATTTGGCCTCAATTTGCACTGTGGGAGTTTGTCAATAAACTCTGTTGAAAACTAGCAGTTGGACAAGATGGATTTTGTGATGTTGAATACGAAGACGTTCAGTGACGAACCTCTTGGGAACCTTCTTGTTAGAAATTTAAAGCAGTTCATTCCGTTAAGATGCTTGAATATGGCAATGAGAAGACGCAGTTCTCTGGAGTAAGTTTTTGTTCATTCTGATCACACATGGACATGCAGCTAATTTTAAACGTAGGCTGCACATATTTACCTAAAAGTTGTATTTCAAGTTGTTTATACTAAATTGCAGTCCTTTATTTTGGTGTGGAATAGAGTTTTCCTCTTACTTGAGTGTTTTTTATAGCTTTGTGTCATTGTCTTCTCCGTCTTTGTTCAGGAGTCCCTATTTCTGACCAGTGGGATCCAAATGGCCATCTCTATCCTATTCAGATTGCTCAGTTTGGCTTAAGTCATTTTTCGAAATGGATCAGATTGAAACGCCTGCTATCGAATCGATCGCTGTCTTCTAGGTTTTCGCCTGACGCTGACATGGACTTGACCATATCAACGGACAGAATGTTACACTCGATATCATCCGAGTCGTGGATGCCTCTCAAATCTTCCGGGGGTGATATGTTTGGTTTCGCTTTTACTGGTAGGTAGTAATTTGCTGTTCTTGTTGGCGGGCACTTTTCAGTCATTTATATCTTCATGTGTTCGCTAAAAATAGCTTTAGCAAGTAATCGTCGCCGTTCTCTAATTGATCAACTACAAACCAATATTACAGCATATAGGTTTCAAGTCACCGTGGGGTATCATGTCTTTTTACATACGAAAGCTACAACCTGTACGTTCACGTCTACTTCCTGTACAAGATATCTCAACCTATGGATAAAACGGCCGATATCATGTTTGTTGTTGACAGGGCATCAAGAATGATTACAATCATTTGCAACATATTCGGTGTTACGTGAATTACGTTTATACTGGCATACCGAATTAGAGAAATTGTGACAGCTTATGTGTTTCTCAGGAGCTATTTAAGTTAAATCGGACATATCAAAAACATCGTGATCACGGCACTTTAGGTCTTGATTGCGGAGCTAGCATTGAATTGACTCACTTATTGATAGCATGGATTTGAACATTCATTTGTATCCCAGGGAAATGTTGTTAATCTTCTGTAAGTCAAACACGTGCGTGTTGTGGTTTGGGCTTGTGCAATGAATTACGGTTAACAGCGCAAACCACGATATTGGGAATTTCTGAACTGACCAATCCACTTCTTAGGGCAAGCTGCGATCGGATCGAATGATCGGTTGCAGCCATTTTCGTTTACCAATTTTTCTGCGATATGCGTAATACTCAAACGGCCTCCGGCCACCAGTTATTGATTTTTTTTGTCACTGTCGTGTAAGTCTAATAAGGCCTGAGTTGCACTCACTGCTTTATATATTGTGTAATTGATAACACTGAAATGTTCTAAGTGGTGCTTGTAGTTCAACAGACTGACTTGAACAGTCCTCCAAGGTTTGTTGCTTGTGATCTACCTTTTTAGACAAACATCCCCTATGACTTGTAAGTAGTTGCTCATTAAATGATCAATTTTAGAAAAAGACGTACTACCGTGCAGCGTTTTCATAAAATTCTCTGAGTCCTGGGTTCTTTTTATACAATCATTTCCCCACTATTGAATTGAATGAAGGCGAATAATAGAACGTATAATAATTTTTCAGTCGTATTCCTTCGGTTTCTATAATGAAAATGGCTCAAGGTATGTATAATGGGCGAACCTATCAATGAGGGCCGAAAACAGTACGTTTGATAGTAGTAAATCAATGATTTTGTGGACGCTGACATGACGATGTCATTGCTATCAATGGTGGTAAAGATATCAAGAAATGCTCACCAAAGGTTGGTTGATGGAAGTCCACAATCGGAGTGACGTGGATAATGAAGGTTAAAATGACAAGGGTCAGATCGAACTTACTGATTAGTGCATGACTAATACATAAATAACCATACATTGAGCCCCACTCAGTTTATCGTGGTTGTCACATTCGTATCATTTGTAAGCGTTCAGTTTATATTAACCGTAGATCCTATAGTACTTACCAATAATACACAAGTAAGTGTGCATTAGAATAAAACACAGGGCGGTAAAATACTGGAAAAGTTACTAGGGTGAAGCAGTAACGCTGATCATTTCTTTTTGCACACAAAGAATGAGGTATGTCCGTCGTATTGCCACAGCTTCCTGAAACACAAAAATATGCCTCAATTTTGGACAATATATTACTTGCGAGGCGGTGGTTACTTTCACTTTGTACTCGGTCTCCTTCAGCTTTCAACTGCTGTTACTGCGCTTGGCCCAGCCTACCGAATCACTCAACCACTTGGGTGTGCATATTCCCAATTACCTCGACTACTTTCAATATATCTGCCTCTTTGAGTACAGTTGAGACAGTATGTAACGTAGAAGTTGGCGGCCATGATTGTGGAGTCCTTCCTTGATGACGGTAGTATCGGTTTCGTATCCTCCGCAGGCACGGGTTTCGTGGCCTTGTACGTTCGGTTGACGGCTGTTATGAGCTTGCATCTGGTCCGACCGGAACGGTTATCCCTTCGGAAAGGGGGAGATGAACACCTCTAACTAATACGGTTATGATAACGAGTTTGGTATCAACTGACTGAACATGTTTATCAATAAAACGCGAAGAGTAACCATTGTCTGACAGTATCGCATGTGATAGTTATTCTTCTTGTCCTGATTTATCCGATGTAAAGATTCGACACATTCTACTGAATATTATATGTATAATCCGAAGGTCTTAATTTATGGTACTTGCCCGACCACGTGCTTGTATGATATACACTTCCAGTTACCAAGCCATTTGCTCTTCTAATCAGAAGGATATCCAGAAAAGCCGTCCGTTGGTTGATCTCAATTTCGAAAATGACATACTCTCTGTGTTTATACACATTAGCGCTAACAGTTTATTGGCCTGAATGTCGTGTTTTTCTTGTGTCGTCTTTGAAGTTTAATTAATTGGTGAGGCGTAACAATCGAAATTTTAACTGTCTTTCCTTCATCTGCAATCCGGTTTTTTGTTGACAATGTGCACATCTTGTTACATGTTTGATTTCTAACTTTTGGATCTTCGCCGTCTACCTCTAAATGGAGGCCTTATTATGGTTTGGCACTTAAGTTAAAGGGTCACCACTTGTGTTAACCACTGATACGTTGCTGTTGATTACTTGAGTTTCTCTTGTGTGAACGACCTCATCAGTGAGATATATGCTTTTCTTAATTAATAAGTAATCTCTGGTCTTCTTGCTTAGGAAGTGAGCAAAATAGCCTCGATAGTATTAGCCTTCGACCAAGTATTACATGGAGACGTTTAGCCACAGAAGTTTGTGGGTAGTTCCTGCCCTTCCGATAATCTCTGAGTAAACCCAGTATGTTTCTCGTTAGCTTTGGCCGTTGACTGCATGATCAGAACCTTTGTCTGCTTAAAATAATCAATTTCATTAACTATACAACATAGTGTTTTTGGTTGTTGTAAGTCGATGTTAGGTCAGATTTTATTTTAGGTCTCTGGAGAACTTTGATACAATACACACCATCAGTTATTCTGGTAAATGATGTCCTGAATTTAACCTTACTCAATAAAAACTTCTTGTTATAGAAACTTGTCTCAATTTTGCAAAGGTTAAGTAAAATTACAACATTGAAGTTCACCCTTCCAGTTAGTTGCCTTAATCTTATGTGTCTGTAATGTCCGATCACTTCCTTACGGAAGGTCTAACGAGACCAGTATGCTGGAGATTTAGAAGCTTAATTTCTATCTCATATCTTAAAACAGACTTTATGATTGAAGCTTCGGCAATGCGGTTGACGACTGGATGCTAGCTAAAGAATATTTGCTAATCTGGCATGTATTGCGTAGGCTTGATTACCATTGTTACGTTTCCAGTGCATACGATTTGCATTAAATGATCTTGATTCTGTCGAACCGGCAAGGCATATCCTTTGCCTCCTGGTCAGCTCTGGACATTTAATGGTTACTGAAACAGCCAGTTGGTGCTTGGTGAGCTTTTCGGCTTATCCGCGCTTATCAGTTGATTTCTGTTAGATTTGCCTTCAGCAAGCCTGTGGCTCCATGATCAATTTGTTTTTGCCCTCCGTCATGTAGCTATTGTGGCTGCAGTCGATTACGTCTGATGTCTGGAAACCATTTTTGCCAATCGAAGAGGTCTAAAGGCAGTGTGGATAGTCTCTACACCCAACTTTGCTTCTGTGGAATTACTCTTGATTGCCGATATTATCAAATAGGCATCATCGGAGCACATTGCCATCTGATTCTCGGCTATTCTACAAGGATGTAGGATTTAAGGTTAGGCTTAAAGATTTTGGATTGGAAGTGTCATCTGGGTAAATGTATATACTTTCTGTCCATCGCCTCATTGATAACTCCGCTCACAAAATGCCATCGATGTTTTTAATGTGACAGTTATAACCCACTTCGTCATTTCTACCTTCCCTTTTTCATTAAAGCCTCAAATCATTCGTCTAGTCTTCCAGAACGTTTAGCATTACAAATTCGGTTGCATCAAGAAAATTCAATCTGGCGGTATTTTGTCCTCATCGGACAAAAGTGGCACGAAGCCAGCTTTGTTCAATTGCTTGTTTCAATTCCACGGACGTTTATCTCGACCAGACAGCTTGAACGAAAGCAGCTAGTGTACATTTGTAGCCCGGCACCAAATAATGATGGCACTCACGTAAGTGGTTTCTTCTCGATCTCTTATTCAAAGGCAGATTGTTGGAGCCGTATAGTTTTTGTCTCCGGTTGTCACAAATGACTGTTGGTCTTTCTGAACGTATGTATGCACGCATTTGACTCCCGCATGACACTTAAAGTATGAGGGACCCTGGGTTAGTCAGTTCTGAGTTTACTCTTAGTGTACTATCGATAGGTAGCTTGTATCCACCGTTACGGATTGGATCTGTTTGCGTAAGCTAGTCCACTCGTGTATGAGTGTTAGGCTTCACCTGTTATGTAGTATTATTTAAATTTGTTTACGAATGCTACTCATACTTGGTCGATTCCTTTTTACTTTCACGTCAGATATTGATACTGATGTTCAAGCTGTCGTTGGTCCTGACAATGGCCCAGGAAGTAGCAAAACAGTGTAAAAGAACAAGTTTGAAGGCGAGAAAAAAGACAAAAACAACAACTGAGTTCCTAGAGAAGGGGAGTCAACAAGTTTGCGGATGCGAACTCAACATTGACTACGACACTGCCATATCGAAAAGGGTTCCCAAGTACCGGTGTGGATGGTCATGAACTCCCCGACCGGGTAAACGGCACCTACCTGTCTTGCTAAGCTGGACAATCAAGGCTTTTGTAGCTTGTGACCGCGTCCTTGCCTGACCGGCTTGCGATTTTTCCTAGTTGTTAGCAGCCACACTGCTATTCGCGATAGAGTGGACGTTCCGTCGACATACGGAGTACATGATCCAACTAGAAATGACTGTCCACTTTTTGTGTTTGGATTGTCGGTCGTGAACTTGTACACTTCTCTAATACACACCGACAGACTATCGAGTTGCTCACGCAATCAATCCCTTTGATACCGGATAACTGGCGGTAACAGAAGTGATCGAATACCGATGATCTGTTCTGCATATTCCTTACGAATGACCCAGGCTTCTAATCATTTTAGTAAATATGAGGGCACACACGCATTGTAAACCTTGAATTTAATTGACAGATGGACGTCTTTGTGACGCCACGAATGGCGAATGTACTACGTGCTTTCGGTATTCTGGTTGACACGTTATCAGCAATACTACAGGCTGACGAGATGACACTACACAGGTAGGTGAAGCAATCGACAGTCTCGAGCGGCCCACCTGCAGTAACAAAGACAAGGTCAGTGTCAACACAATCTTGTAACAGAGGTGCCAAACGCATACCATACTAACAAGCCATATCGTTTAACCGATTCAGCATGATCTGCATGTTCTCTCCAAAGGAACTGTACCAAGCAATGTCGTCCATATACTTACCATCAATCAGCTTAATCCCTGATGGAACCTCCGGTCCGAGGTCCTTGAAACCTCTGAGTGCTCCCTCTAACACAGTTGAAGAGAAAGCATAGACCAGGCACCCATGTCAAACGCCACTTGACGGGGAAAACGCTTGAGCTAACCACCCGTAAATGTACACTCGGAGCAGACCTATATAGACTTTGACAGATTGTCTGATTTCATTGGAACTTCTGTGTGATAGAAACAGTATCAAAAAATGTTCAGGCAACCAAATAAAAAACAAGCTTTTGGTCCATTAATGACGTGACCTTTGTTGAAGAAAAGAAAAGCCGATACTTTAATATCTCAAATTGAACATCGCCCACAATTGATCGCAGCTGTCGCATTCCCATAGACTTTCCAGTTTGCCCATTTCGAAAAGAAGCACTAGACTTTAATATCTGTTGCAGTCTTCGACCAGGCCTGAAACGTGCCTGTTTCAGAAACCTCCGCATTTTGAGTACCTTGGATGCGGTAGAGACAAGGCAAATGCCTATGTAGTCGCCTCATAATGTCTTGATACCCTTTTTGAAAACGAAATTAATTACTGACAAGCGCTGATTTGGAGGCACTTCTTCAATCCTCTATATAGAACAGAGGATTATGGTCAGTTCAGACAATATCTCACCACGAACCTTTCTGGAAAGTAATAGAAAAAACGTCTGGGCCGGGGCTTTATTACGCATCAATAATTTGACTCCCAGAGCTACGTCGACTTCCAACGGGAGGGTCTTTGGGAATATCCTAGCTACCCACACTTCCCATCATTCACAGCTCAATGGGCTTGCTCAGGCCACTTGAACTGTTTCTCAAAGTGCTAGGCTCATCTGTCAAGTCGCCGTGACAATCTGTGAGCCATCGTCAGCCATCTTTTTCACATATATTCTCTCTGGAACCTTATCGACGGAGTGGAAAAACAGGTTCCGACTATTCCCCTCCTAAAAATGCCTTCTCCGCCCTTTCGGCTCCCATTGGAGAAGAAAACCTGACGGTCCTCACACAGACTGGGTTCAATTTACAGTAGCGTTTGTCGTATTCGAAGTCAAGGGCATCAATCGACGTTTAGTCATAAGTTAAGTTGGAACCCACTTCTGTCGTATATGCAGTACTGTTTTGGAAGAGGCCACTACGAAACAGGTAAGCATTGCCCACTGCTCCTTTGGGTCACTCCACTGTTGTGACCGATGCAGTCTAACTGTCAGCGCTGTTGGGTAGGTGTTTCGTATACCCTCGTCGTTCAACTTAAGAGTAATTTACGTTCGTGAGCAGATGATCTCGAAGTCAAACGGTAATGCTTTGATCGTAAGGGCACGTTTCAGAGACATAGCACAAACCCAGTTCCAGACTGGAGGTCTTGTTAAAGCAGCTTGCTGGTTTATTTGTCGAGGAGTTCGGACTTTAGAAGCGCCGATGTTTACCGGTTGTTTTGGTTTAAAATAGAGAAAATTAGAAGCAAATAGGAGAACAGATGAGATTGCTTCTATCATGAGAAGGCTACCATGTGAAACTTCCTGGTCGTTTATACCCTACAAGTTTTGGTCTGATGGTCCCGAATGTCTGACCCACGAGACCACATAAGGTGTTTTTTCCCCTAGGGGTTCCTACTCAGAACCAGTGCCTCAGAAGTCCGACTCATTTGACACTGAGTGCTACTGCTTTTGGCCTGTCTGCCCCCGCTTGGCTTGTCTGACATGTTTCTACCCGGAACGACTGATGTCCTAGTCAGCATAGCTCTCCGGATCGATGCAGTGCCGAAGCGTGATCACAATATTAAGGTAGCGGGATAGATCAGGATAAAGTGATGTGGCTAGTCTATATGGTATTCACTTTGCACTTTCAAAGTGCAAAGTGTGGTAACTCTCTGATGTGGCAGTTTGTCGCAGTCATTGGCGAGTATGTGTCTTTTTTTGTCTAATACACCATCATTCTTTCCCCCCTTTTTAAATCCCCCTACATTACTTAGCTTTTATATTATCCTGCTACTGTGTAAACTGTTGTCGAGACCAACGGCAGCCCGAGTCACGGCACCAACAGGTTTGGCTAAAAGCTGATGATTGGGACAGCTCGGTAGTGACTGCGCTGCCTGACCAGCACACGGTTACGTTTTAAAGCCATAGTTGCCTGAAGTGTGCTTGTTGTCTGGATCCACATATTCTGTCACGAGTATGGTCTGCTTATTAAGTTGCATAGATTCGAGCGTCTTGTGAGGTTAACAGTTGAAACAAATTTCTAAGCCAGTCTTGAGTTAATGATCTTTACTTGTTGTTTACAAGATGCTCGTCAGTTCGGATAAGTCCAGCTAAAGACCACCAAACGACTACACCTTTTGCATTTTATGTCGTCCTTCCGTGTTTCCTTGTCACTAGGCCGTTCTAAGAGGTTTCCCTGCTTATATTCCATATCTTTCCATAGTGAATGAGTTTGGTCATTCTCACTACCCGTATGCAACAATGTAGTCGAGCCGTCCCAGTGGTCGGCTGGTACAGGATGGGGTATAGCTGATTCGTCAATTGCCAAGAGTGAGCCTACCTTGCTCCTCATTACCGGGTTGCCAAGTTGATGGATGCCTGCCATTACAAGTTTGCTTATAATTGCATTGCTCGCGATTCAAATATCGACTATTTAGCGTTTGAGTGTGTGTGCTTCATGGTAGGTAACCACCTATTCGTGCATTTTAGCTGTCTATACGTCTACCAGGCCGGTGACATGGTGCATGGATAATCCAGTTAGATGAACGTGAGCTTCAGTCTTTCCAATCCGAACAATCACATGTGCGGTTATACCTTGATCCATCTTTTTGTTTTACTAGTTTGGTTTGGTACTGAATGCTATTTTTATTATTTTAAGCATCATTGGCGTCGTACAGACTGCCGAATTATTTGGATATGGCAAAACTTCTGTTGCCGAGATGTGTATATCTGCCTGTGCTAGGAGGCAAATTTACCAGAACAGTCTAGTCAGGACATTGGTGACGGCTGATGAAATCAGTCGTCATCGTATATCAGTCAGGTCTTCGGTGACGACTGACGAAATCAGACATCAACAAAGCACTGAGGGGCGCGTCGAACCGACTAGCAGGAGACGTGAAAGTGAGCGTGGCTGTCACGCTAGCTCGAGAAACTAACGCCTGTAGGATTGGCCTTACTTGGCCACTTGGTAGCGAAGTGGCCTAAGCAAGCGGACATATTTGGCCACTGTTTCATGATATATATTTACAGGCATTTCATTCATTTGTCGAACTGGTAGTCGGCAATACAGCGTGTTTTTCCGCAATCGTGCTCTTCTTGTCTCCGCGCAAGTAGACTGGGTGAAGCCACATAGCAGGGACACAGGTCTAGCAGTCAAGCCGTTTTAGAACGTATAGAAAATTACAGGCGCGTTATTGCAGCCTGTCGCATTCAAAAGCCACTCTTCTGGTATATTGCCATTTAGCCTTCGTGTTGTATCGACTGGCAACTGGTTGGTATCACTTGTAAGTATTTTCGAAACTGCGAACACTTGAAGCATTTCTTTTGAGTAACGGTTCTTGTCTATCACTTCCCGTCATTTTTACACACAATAAATTGATCTTCTTGATTAACTTACTTCCTAAGCATCTTTCACTTTTGCTGTTCAAAGGACGGTTGGAGAAGCTTTGATAGAATGAGTCAGTTTCATTTGTATTTCAAACATCTTTAGTGCGAAACCGCTAGAGTTATGCAGTGTTGCTGGCATCTACATCATCTATCCATTTTGCGTTTTCGTTGTCAGTACATCCCATCGCTTACGTCGCTGCACAAATGCACTATCGTTTTCGGGCTTAATTTAGTTAACGGAACTCGCGATATGTTCCGCTTTTTTGACCAACTCATTGTAACATCTCGGAGCATTTTGCACTCTGCTGGGCGTACCACAGCTGTAGTGTTTCGTGTATCGTTTCTCAAAGTTTTACGATCCGTTATATCTCGTCGATCTGCTGCGACTCGGGAGGTAGATATTAGAGAAAAACGGACAGGGTTTCATCCCGAATAATTATATATTGATCAAATTTTCACTCCAACA
This sequence comes from Paragonimus heterotremus, assembly GCA_013368495.1. Lineage (NCBI taxonomy): Eukaryota > Metazoa > Platyhelminthes > Trematoda > Plagiorchiida > Troglotrematidae > Paragonimus > Paragonimus heterotremus. The sequence continues at coordinate 21,891 of LUCH01017232.1, forward strand.
AATTGTATAGCAGCGTCATTCGTGCCGTTGGCAAACGGTTGTTTCTGTGAACTACAAAGGTGCGTTTGACTCACCACTTGCTACACCATGTCTTGTTTGTCAGTGGTGGGTAAAGGCCGGAAGTGGCAGTCTGATAGCCAGTGTATGACTTAACTTCGGGGCATGAAAGCATTGACACTAACTCTTTCTTGAGCAGGGTTTTGTCGGCTTCGTTTGAGTACATTGTGTGATGTAGTGAAGAATAAAGGCTAATGACGCTCGTGTTGTGACTCCCTGTGTGCATCCGTGTATTTCCTGCCAAAATATCTCCTACTTCACACAATCCTCTTCTTATGCACTGTGGCTCGTCTACCCCTTCCTGCGGTCTTTCCTTGGCCACATAACACTGGATAGATCTACTATTCTAGTTTCACTTAAACGCACGAATGTGCCGACTAGGTGTGTGAACATACTATCGGCGCTTTTTCCACACACCAGCTGGGGCCACGCTTTCATGTGGCAACTGTGTTAACCACTGCGCCATTGACCTCACATTAGGCACGTCCGAATTATCATATGTGATCACTCAACCACTTTCGCTCGCTCAGGATATCCACTACTGATGAGCTCTAACAAGAACGAAACTCCTTTCCAGTGCTTCTTTTCGAAAGGGGCCGACTGAAAGGTCTATGGGAACGTGACAGCTGTGATCAATTGTGGGTGATGCTCAGTCTATATGACTAATCATCATTAGGCCATGTGTTCGAAAACAATGACAGCAGATGCATATTCAGATGTAAGGTGGAAACAATGAATAAAAAGAAAGAAATAACAATAGGAAGAACACTCAATCTACGTAAAGTGTTTCCAAGGTGGCGTTAGGTTCACTACCATGTGTTTCTGAACGTATGATGGTGGTATTGTGCGGTATATAGTAGGCATTTTGCGAAACGCTAGAATGTGTTTGTTCATTGTATGATAAATAACGCGGAATGTTTTAGCGGGGTCTACACGTTGACCAGATGTTTTGTGATTACACCGTGCAGTTCCACCTTTGGCATTCAGAATGTTGTTGACAAGGTGATAACATCGTTTGATATCTAATCGTTGTTGACGAACGTACCCTTGGTTGAAGTGATTAACACTATTCATGACTGTGACGTAGAACCATCTGCAGTCAACCCTACCGGCGTTTCATTTATGCGAGCTTCTTACCCTATACATAAGTAACGTACAGTTCTTATTCAATGGGCAATTTTATCGCCAGGTAGATGGTGTGGTAATGAGTAGTTTCCTTGGACTTGTTCTAGGCGATAATTTTGTGGTTTCTCTTGAGAAGCAGGTACAAAACACCGTCAATGCAGTACATTTGTAAAAAAGGCAAGTTGGTGACATATTTGTTGTATGCAACTCGGGTAACCAGATAGAGACCATGTGCACACCTCTTAACTGCCTACACCCCAACATCAAACCTACCATTGAGATCGAGAAGTAAAACCAGATATTTGGACATTAAACTGACTAGACGTGAAAACTGATCTCTCTCCGGAAGCAGACATTGACTGGTTTGCACCCGTGAGATTAGGAAACAAATATCCGATGGTGCGTGCTATCCAGTCTTCAAATGTACACAAACCCGGATGTTTAGACCTTGTACTAAGAATGCCAATTAGTCGTTGGTCACATAAAAGTTCTTTCTGTCGATGCCATGCTTGACTAGAGTAAAGTGTAAATGACGTGGTGGAATGAAATAATCCTTTGAAGGGTTAGTCATTATAGGCTGGGGCCATCGTGACTCACGTATTCAGCAGCCGGAGACCTTTGGTGAGATGACGGCCAATTGGGTATGGTGGCTTGAAGTTAACAGATACCAACAAATTTTCCGACAGGGGTTCTCGTGACCACTTAAATTTCTAGTTATATATATTTATATATGTACATATGCGTATACTTGTTTGTTGCCTAGCTGATTGTGTTATTCGCTTCGACTTGCGCCTTTCGCAGCACTCTGGCATCACTCTGTCGAAGGATCGAACCACTGTCACATTCTGGATGCCCGGTTGCGCTGAGCGGGCCCGTAATAACCAGTCTTTCAACCGCATTGAGCTTGCTCGGGATTTGTTGCACGATTTGCTCAAGGGATTCAGATTCCACGAAGGGATCGTGACTGACGCTGACGGTTTGCCTCAGACTCAAAATCTCTCCACTGCGTAAGTTTCTATGGTACATGGGTCGCGTCAATTTCAACTGACGGACGTTCAGCTTGCCTTATTCGTTCGACGCCCATAATCACCCTAGTGTTCGTGGCATTTTCACCACTTTTACTACGATGATTTGCCGTAAATGACGTCGACCACAACTGAATCGATGCTTGTGTGTTCTTGCTTTGATGGCTGCAGTGATGTATCTTCTTGTATGTTCATTTGTTCACCAAGTGTAACTTTGTGGATGACCTACGGAACGTGTTGGGACATACTGATCTGCCACATTTTCTTATCTTGTATCTTTTTTCTACACAATGTACTTGCACTTATCACCGTTTTTACACTCTCATGGCTACCACCCCGGCTACTCTTACTTTTTACTTTACAGTCCTGGTATTCTTGTTTTTCTGACTCGAATCTTAATAGTGAAGAATTTTTCATCTTTTGCGTCTGGGAGATAGGGATTTCACTGCCAAACGTCTGTCCAACCAGTCTTTGCCAGCTGTACTACAACGGCCCTCAATCACGCCTCTCAGTCTTGCTCTTATAGGTTTTTTTTTACTTGATACGACGTGAATGAATGGAGCCATAAGTAATGCAGTGCAAACCATATATAGACGAACGTGTCTTTAATCGTCACTTATCTTGACAGTCTAATCCGAGCACGAGTGTCCTCACCCGCATTGTCCTTCGACGAGTCTGGCTATTTCGTCTTGGTCTTTTCTACGTTTGCTTTTGACTACTTCAGTCAGGAGTCTATCGACCACTAATAAACCATGTGAAATCGATCTAGAATCTATTAGATCCTGATACATCATCATCATAGACAGCAATACATCAGTGGTTCACACTAATGCTTAACTGCCACACAACCACGAATGAAAAATAGAAAGAAAAAACACTTATATGAGAAGAGAGTAAAAAAAAGAGGAGGGGAGTGGACCAAATTATTAAAAATAGCTACCTCTATATTCAAACGTACAACATCAAGGCGCCTATACCTTGCAAACAAACAACCGAGCTGTAAGTGAGAGTAAGGCGTCATCAGCAAGTCGGCTTCCTTATGGCTTTCACTACCCCGTGTCATTAAGTGCACTCACTTCACAGACAACTCGGACAAACAACGACAACATTCACGCCACTGTGCTCGGTTGACTGCCGTCTCACCTTTACGTCTCAAGCCACTGACTCTGCGAGTCGTGAGGGCCCCAGCTCGGAAGACGAACCCGCTCTACAGTCGCCAACCCCTTCGTGAATGATTTCATATGTCTACGCCAGGTCATCATTTGTCCACCTCTCACCTTGCACCAGTCTGCCGCAGCGTCGGCAAACAGTGTTCGGTGTGGCAAACGATTAGGTGGTATCCTTAATACATGACATAACCATCTAAGCTTGTAAAAATGTAGTGACTGGATAGAGGAACTCGTTTGACACCCACTGTCAAACACCGGCTTCCTAACCTCCTCGTTGCTTACTCGTTGGTACCACCCGATACGGGCGATTGAATGCAAACGTCGGTGGTCAAACACCTGAAGACCGTTCACATCTTCTGCCCTGGGGGGCCAGGTTTCGTTGCCGTAAATTAATACAGCCCTCACTGTTGTCTGATATACGCGGCCCTTAAGCTTCAGGGAAATACCTCTCTGTCGCCATAGGTGCCTCAGATTAGCGAACACCACCCTAGCCTTGGAGATCCGTGCCTCTATTTTGTTGCCTACACCTTCGTCGCGTCTGCTGATGCAACTTCCCAGGTATAAAAACCGATCAGCAACCTCCATGATTTCACTATGTAACATAAAATCTACGTAATCACAGCAATCTTGCAGAAGCACTTTGCATTTTGAAGCTGCAAAGGGCATTGTGAAGTACTTAGCAGAAGGCGAAATAGCGTTTGGCGTTGTTGGTGCCGCCTGAAAGTTGTCAACCAGCAACACCTTATCGTCAGCATAATCAAGATCAGACAGTATTTCACCAGGTGGGAGGTCCACACCGGCCTCACTCGAGTGTCGCAGACAGTCTTCTGTTATTTCATCCATGACGAAACTGAACAAAATGGTGAAAGGAGACAGCCTTGACGTACGCTGCTCATGGTGTTGAAGCTGTCAGATAATTCACAATAAACCTGAACCTGAGCTGAAGCATGGGAATAAAGTGCCGACAGTATGTTCGCATACTTAGTCGGTACACCCATGCGTTCAAGCGACCGTAAAAGCGTAGATCGATCCACCGAATTGAACGCACCTTTATAGTCAGGGAATACGGCGATTGTTGGCGGACAGTACACATGATGCTGCTCCAGAATTTGACGGAGGGTAAAATGTGATCTATACATCCCCGCCAAGGGCGAAACCCTGCCTGTTCTTCTCTAATGTTCACCACACGAACTGTAGTGAGTCGACGAAGAATAATGGGTGCCAGAACTGTAGAAATGACTAGGGTCAAACTTATCCACCTATAGATTTCGCGAGAGCTCCGGGCTCCTTTCTCAAATTTGGGAACTATTGTGGTGAATCCAGCACCAAGGGATGGTCTCCGTCATCCAAATAAGTTGAAACAACTGAGCGAAGGCCTCTACTGACGCCTTTCTACCCTATTCGAAAAATTATGACACGATATCATCTGGACCAGCTGCTCTATTACGTCTGAGATGCAGTTGCGAACCTCAGTCTCAGTAGGTGGTTCCAAATCTACCGGCATAACTAAGGCGGCCGACCTGGGCATTCATATCTCCGGTCAGAACAAATATGTCAGAGGCACGTGTCGACCGAAGGAGAGCGGCCAGATCCGAATAACATGCGTCCTTGACACCGACATTACTACAGTCAGTTGGAGCGTAAGCAGACACAATATATAAATTTCTGAAGGTTTTGCGTCTAGAGCTGGCCTCACCAGAACAGTGGACAACACAAAGTCTATTGTTAACAAGAATCCAATCTACTAATGAGGGTGCTCTTAGTTCCATACGTTGACTACTGTCCTGGATTCTAGTCTCTGAGATACAGCAGACATCGACATGCAATGAGTCTAACGTCCTTGCGAGAACGGCCTGTTGACGTATATGTTTTAACTTGCGAACATTGAAGGCGCCCATATTAATTCGCATTGTAGGTTTACGCAAGGGACGAGGGATGCATGAAGCTGAATGGCAAGAGACGGAACTTACCGACTCAATGTTACTGCGGTTAGCTACATCTGTTGTAATACATGCAGAGTAATTATCGGAAATGGAGGTTGGGAGGGGACTGAGAACTAAATTTGATAGGACAGTGGGGCAGGGGTTAGCAGTAGCATGTTTCCGACTATCCACCCTAATGTATGCAGCGGATAGGTTGACCCGGTTTATACTGCGATAGGGTCGATGCAGTATTGTAATTATTCCTGGTTGTGTGTGGGCTGAGATATTGCCAGGGTGCCGAGACCTAGACAGGAACAGGATTAGGGTTCTCAACCAAAGCCTTTGGCTAAAAAGCCTATACCGCAAGGCAGCGGGTGGGTGGCAGTGTACCAGAACTGGTACGTTTTCCGGAAAAAGATGCCAACCTTCTTCCAACCCCCAACCTGGAGGACAAGGAGACTGGTTTGTCAGACTTCTACCCATTGGCCTGCCTGGTATGAGTGGCTCTGTCGGTGTGGTGGCCACACCGTACAGTTTAGCTCATCGAGATGCGCAAGCCCTCATACCCCGTCAAAGTCCATTCTGGTTGTGACAGAGATGCTGATACGATCCGTTTCGTTTTCGTGGCTGTTTCTTTTTTTTGTGTCAGCACTATTCGTATCTTTACTTTGCCTTGATCCACTTGTTTCCCTAAAAATTTAAGCTAGGTTTTTAAGTTGTTCATAGATCACTGGACTTCCAAAACCTTTTTCATCTGCCTAATATGCGGAAAGCAGTTCAAATCAGCAAAACGTTTTGTCCCTGGTTTAAGCAATACATTGCATGCAGTCGTAAAACGGCGCACTTATTTTGCGTTGTCTAATGGTACTGACCACTAACCAATTGAACGGCTTACAAATGGGAGTTTATTGTAACTCGTAATATGATTCCGGTTGCGTATCCGACGCCTCGTTTGCACGTCCGCATTAATCGAAAGGAGACATTACTCGTGCGGTGCTCACATGTTCAGTCCACTTGGTACAAACGATATTTTTGCTCAATAATTTTCAGATTTCGTGACTGTGGTGTTGGCTTGCTCTACTCCACTACTTGTTCATGTACCTAATAACTGTTATGTGTAGTGTTGTCCTCTTCGAGATGTATCTGTGTTGCCTGTCTACATTGTCTGGAAAAAATCTTTCACTTCTGCATTCCAACATTCTCTGAATCATGTTTCTTGTTTTTTTCTCTTCATCAGCCTTGTTGTTGTTCATTCAGTCGAACTGTACGCGGGAGTTTACGGGCCAGATGGTGGGGGAATAGTGAGCAAACTACTGCTAGGTAGACAGCCGTCCGCCACTATATCAGCTGGTGAAGCAGAATTAATTTTTCATGAATGTCGCTTTATGGCAGCCACGCGGTGGTTGCTGCGTAATCAGCATGCCGATGGTAGCTGGAGAACCACAGTTGCCCGACATCTGCACGGTCGTCCTACAGTCAAACCCGGCTGGGTCTCAGCCATGGCGCAAGGCAAGCTTAATTGGAAATCATATTCCGTCTACGTATTTTTTAAGCACCGAACGCTCTTCTATCCTTATTTTCAGTCAGTACAAATACACTTGATGATGTGTGCGAAAGAAAACGTGTTTTACACAGTCAACATTAAGGTTCTCACTGCCGCGTGTTATGCATGGCTTCTGTTAGTCTTTTTGATCTATTTTCCAACAGAATACGATTGTGAATGCACAGATGTTTTCAGTACTTACTTGAATATTGATTATGTACGAGTCTCCTAGTCCGTCCGTCTCAGATTCCTTTCATAAATGAACAAGTGGCGTTTTACTCGATTGTGTGTGCTGCGCAGATGTTCATTGAGACTAAAGAAATTCGAGAGTGCCCGATACGCGGCCAGTCCATTTACACCGTCCACATTTCTTGATTTGCAAGTTCTGAATGTTTTCTGATTTGTGCCGATGCATTTTTCTTTAACTATGCGGTGTCAAGGAGGAAACTGGCAGATGCGTATGGGTTTTTGCATCAATGAAGTTCACTTTCTCTGTGAGGCTAACTTGACTTGCATTATGAGTAATTCTGAACTGTTTGCTCTGTCCTGTGCTACTGTTCTGTTGTTTTGGATAGACTAGCCTCAGCTCCTTGTAGACAGTGTTTGTGGCAACCAGTTGAACTTGCTGGAGTGGTTACCTTAGCGACGTTTTAATTTCAGCGTAAGCCCCGATTGGTTTGGCATGCAATTTTTTTTAATAACCTGGATGAATTGATAAATTGATTGAGAATAACACAACGTTATGAGCAAGTTGTAATACTCTACGTTTCTCAATCAATTTATCAATAACATGTTAAACACGACGCCCAAGGTGTTTGACTTCATTCGTACAAAATTTGGTGCGGATATCTTACAACCTGGATGAATGTTCCATACCGGTGTGTTCATCTGTGCTTCTCGAAGTATGAACTCGGTTATACTATGAAACCAACATGGTGTCGGATTGTTTGATTCACTATAACAGCATGGGTATTCGCTGAAACAACCGAAGCGCATATCAGTGGGAGTCCTGTACATCAAATGCAGTGTTGTTTCATCACTGAAACAGGTAGAATGTCATTGATAAATTCAGAAAACAAATTTCTATCCGACACTTATGTAGCCCTATCTATGGCCTATTCAGCTAGATCTTTGTATTCCTTCTCCAGTTCTTCAGAAGATAATGCGCCTCTGTCAACTTTCTAACGGTAGGCACTCGCCGGTCGCATGGAGGGAGTGCATTTTCAACCTTCGGTGTGTGTGGATTGGCTATATTAGTGTGTAATCAAATCAGACGCCGGCACATACCCGTCTATCTTCATTCCTTCTGTTTGACAAGAGTTGGTTATTAGCTAGCGGAACGACGTCTGAATTTCTGTGTTGCTTCTAAGTCAGATACGGTGACTTTTCCGAGTAGTGTTTAATTGCGTCAGTTGATACATATCTCTAACGCAGTGCAGACGTATAGAAATACCAGCTACATTGACATTAGTTACATGTGAATTAGCTGAAACTCAGGCCACTGTCGATGTAACATGACGACTGCACTTCGACTAAGTGGTGATGTATGCCCTACTCTCAAAGCACCTGCCATCTTCCAGAATAGGTAACGTTAGATCAGCGTACTATTCCATGGGCATAATATTGATTTCGGGGCACTATAATTCTGTCGCAACTGTTTCTTTTATCCTCGTATAATTCTTTTTCTATAGCGACCGTTGATATACGGTTCAGCTTACCAATTGCATGTGTTTGCTTGTGGCATATTACTGCCGTTTTGCTGCCACTGAGTGATGTATGGTTAGAAATGAGGTGGTCTCGTAATGTTACGGCGGGTGCACTTGCAATGGAGATCATCCTCCGAGATAATGGTTCATCTTAACGTTACTTTTTCTGTCATCGATACCAATGCCTTAGTGATTAGTACTGATGCTCACCCGCCATGTAATGATGAGAAACAGGCACCGTTTTGACAAATAAAGTCGAAGATGTTACTTCATCACGATCCACGACCCAGCCTGTATATCAAAGGAGGCAACATCATGGTCTCCATATTTTGCGACCAAATAACCTATTTGTCAGTGAGAATAAGACGACGTCCACCGTGTTTACTGCTCCGCTTCACAAATTTCCTTCAGGTAGCAAAAGTTGGTCACACGACAGCATCGTTTACGCCACTTCACCCGATTAAGCTCCATCTACCCCACTTCCTCTACAGTGTCGGTAACTATTTTCATGTTTCTGCGCTGCATGTTCGTTTGTCTGTCTCATGCCGTGTGTGTAGTGTCGTCAGAAAACTTCTGTCATAGGAAACGATTAGATGATATTCTCAGCGCGTGACCGAACGCTACTACTAACACCTCCCTACCTTCTTTGAAAAATGCCGACATGAGATTATCTGGGCCAGCAGCTTTATTATGTTCGAGAGTCGAAATGCATTTGCGAACCTCAGTCTCAGTGGGTGGTTCCAAATCTACCGATCAGAGTGCCGCATTACAGGTTTGTAGCGATAACACAATAGAAGCAGGAGGCCAGCCAAATTGACGCTCAAAGTGTTCCGCTCACCGCTGTGACCTTCCGGATTTACTATAGATTCGTGTGCCATCTGCATCGTTGATAGCTTCAATAACAGACTGTCGATTGAGACCAGTGGCATGGATCATCTTAAAGAGTTTGCCGGTGTTCCCTGAAGCAAAAGTGGTCTCCATTTCCTTCACCAAGTATTGCAGTGATGTGCACGATTCCTAAAACTGGTGCTGGCTAAAAATCGCTTATCCTCAACGCACAGCTGCAACAATCGCCCGCCATTATCTGATCGGTGTGACGTTATCCCAAATCTGCCACCTAAACGAGATCCGGCTTCTTCAAGGCGGCCGACCTGGGCATTCATATCTGCGGTCATAACGACTATATCAGAGCCACGTGTCGACCGAAGAAGAACGGCCAGATCTGAATAAAATGCGTCCTTGACGCCGACGTCACTACGGTCAGTTGGAGCGTAAGCAGACACAATGGAAAAATTTCTGAAGGTTTTGCGTCTAGAGCTGGCCTTAACAGAACAGTGGACGGCACAGTCTACTGTTAACAGAAATCCAATCTACTAGTGCGGCTGCAGTCGTCGTGCTGAGGACTGTACCTACTGCAGCCTTACTTTTAACTGCGGTTGTGGAGTCACCCGAAGTGTATAACCAATATCGGGTAGACAGTACAGGTGCTGTTAGTTCTATACGTTGACTACTGTCCTGGATTCTAGTCTCTGAGATACAGCAGACATTGACTTGCAGTGAGTCTAACATTCTTGCGAGAACGGCCTGTTGACGTATATATTTTAACTGGCGAACATTGAAGGCGCCCATATTAATTCGCATTGTAGGTTTATGCAAGATACGAGGGATGCATGAAGCTGAATGGCAAGAGACGGAACTTAACGGCAGTGTGGAACCTGCATACCAGAAATGGGGATCGGGAGTGGTCTAAGAGGTTAATTTGATAGGACAGTGGTGGAGGGGTCAACAGTAGCATGTTTTCGTCTATTCACCCTGCTGTATGCAGCAAGTACGGCGACCTGGTTTATACTGCGAGACGGCCGATGCAGTATTGTGGTTATTCATGGTTGTCTGTGGGCTGAGATACTGCCAGGACGCTCAGACCTAGACTGGAGAACGATTAGAGTTGTCAACCAAAGCCTTTGGCTCAAAAGCCTGTATTGCAATGCAGCTGGTGAGTTACAGTGTACCAGAACTGGTACTTTTTCCGGAAAAAGATGCCAACCTTCTCCAAACCCCCAATCTAGAGGACCAGGAGACTGGTTCGTCAGACTTTTACCTATTGGCCTGCTTGGTATGAGTGACTCTATTGGTATGGTGTTCACACAGTCCAGTATAACTCATCGTGATGCGCAAGCCTTCAGGTTCCACTCTGATTTTCCCTTTCCCTCTCTCAATACTGTTTGTTCGTCACTCGCGGTTGAGAGGCAATACATTTCAGCCTTCCCGAATAATATCGGGAAGGTTTACGCGAACTAATTCACCCAGCTCCTGTGTGATGAACTATTTTTTTGAATCTGTACAAAAGTCGGATGAGCATCGTTGGTTTGGGTACACAGTAGCATTACAGTTACGTAAAAGTAAATCTCGATTTTTGTGCTCCTGCCTATGAATCAACTGAAACATCCATCTGGTTATCAGATGCACGATCGATTTACCGAACCTCAATAGCCCATACGCTTTGAGTGCGCTTGGTTCCGTCACTCTAGAGCATATTGGAAAAACCCACTGTATCAATTCCTTTAGGCTTGACGCGCCTCAGTGTAACTCAGTTTACCCGCCATCTGCTTCATTAAAGATTAGTTTTCTCGTTAACTGTGCTTTAAAATTTACGTTGATAGCTTCAGTAGAACTACAAATTATGGAAATAACTGTGATGTAAATTTTGAAATGGAAGTATGGGCTAAATCGCGTGCTAATTGGCCAGTTTGACCTGTTTTATCCCTGCGTTTAGGACACGGTATTTCTTTAATGGTGCGTGCATACAACTGCACAGGCAATCCGGATTATTTGGCCTCAGCCGGGCTTGCCCTTCGTCCATATACGAAACCCGTGTCGAACGGTGGAGTTCTTTCCGATGTTTTCGGCCAGCCTGCATTTCCATGGTATGAAGAATATCCGACTGAGCCTGGGAATCATGTCCTCAACGGTTTCATATACTCTTTGATCGGTCTGTATGATTTATCTCAGGTAAGTCCACTTGATTTGCTCACGTTCTCTCGTCTACATTTTCTGACGTCCGTTCAGACACTGTTGTTTAGTAGGCCTTTTAAAGATTTGGCTCTGTTTTTGGTCAAAAACTGAGATGTTTTCCTGATCTCAGATCACAACGCAGATGAACTGGTTTTCTGGATTTTGGTTTTGGTCTCATTGATTAATTAGGCCTATTCACTCAAACTTTAAAATGAATGCATTTGTTTGGTTGGCGTGTCCTACTCGGGCCACGCACATTTGTAGCTCTATCATGCCATTGAGTGGCAGGCCTGCTGACTAATCGGTCTTGTGTGTGTTTTTATTTGTGTGCCTTCTTTCATTTGGCATTCGCGCTACAGGAATCCCCCTGGCTGTATCATTGCATTCTTGCTGACCGGCTCTGGCTTGGTTTTGATACAGCACTAACACGACTGCTCCTTTCTGACTACACTCTAATCTAAAGACACAACAGTCAGCTTATACGTTTAAAGCGTTTGTCACGTCGTGTACAGCACGACAAACTCCCACGTCCGCCCATGCTTTATCAAACGGAGATGGAAGCGGCCAACGTTAATTTAAGTGCTGTTGGCTTTACCTTCACTAGTAGCCGGTTTGCTCGCTTACGTAGTGTAGGCATGTTGATACTGAGGGTTAGAGTTCAGACAGTTTTCATGATTAAGTCTCCTTTTCCTCCTCTTTTATCTCTGAGCCAGGACTTGATGTTTTCTTCACGGTTATGAGGCAATTAAGTGTCAGTGAGAATCATTGATGTTTTACTATCTTTAATGCTAATGGTTTAATGAGGTACTGTTGACCACATTGATCTCCGGGTGTAGGGTCTACCTTGCTCAGCTGATATCTTTGGCTTGGGAACGATAGTCAGTCTGTCTCCGCCGTTTTGTCATGTGTGAAGTTAAGACATTCCATGCTGTCCAGTGGTGAAAGCTGTAAGTAACCCGCTTTATAAATGCCGTTTTTCACATGATACTCAGCTGTTTTTTTATTTCCAAGGTAAGTGAACGAAGGCTCTCATGGACTCCGTTCATTGTATCTTTTTCTTTGGGTAGAATCATTTGTTTTAGTGATCAATTTCTACCGTTTTTTAGACGCTTTGGCTGCATTGTTGTTTGACAGTAGTTCATTCGGTATCGACCATTTACTGTCAGTATTGGTCGATAGAAATTACGTACCACTCACGTTTGATTGCAGTTGTCTCAGTCGGCGCATTTCGAAAAGTAGCGATTGATTTGAGTTCCGTTCCTATTTCATTCTGTTATGATCTATCTCTGTTTTTTGCTGTTTCGTTTATCGTTACTTCTGCAATTTACATTGACACACTAGGTATCCCCATTCCCAAACCTTACCTTAAAAGCCGAGAAACTCTGGCGCGCAGGTTTGAAAACCCTGTCAGTTGTCTTACCTCTATTCGACTCCGGTTCCGGCAGCTTCTACGATCTGCGCCACGTTCTTCCCCCATTAGATAACCGTGTCCCGGCTTCCCAGGACTGGCCATCTACTCACTACGGTCCGAATAGAGCCCGATGGAGCTACCATGCATTACATGTCCAACAACTGAGACTGCTTGCCACGCTGGATCCGCTTCATGCCAGTGAGTGGATAAACACGGCCAGCCGTTGGTCCGGTTACATGAAGGGCTTGCGGTCTCCACATAACTGAAGTGGTATGCTATCAGAGCATTTTTAGACTTGCATTTCCCCATTATTTTTGGGTTAGCTGCATTTGTACAGGCATTTATTTAGATTTTTTTGTAATCCCGAACTCTAATACTTTTTTCTACGTATGTGTCATGCCTTTTTTCTTGTTTCACTGTTATTGATCTATCAATAAACGATATTTTTTGTGCATTGAGCTCCCTGACTGTCTCATTCTCACATACTTGGGTAGCACTATCTCGTCAGCCTGTAATATTGCTGATGAGATATCAGCGAGGATAGCAAAGGCACGAGTTGCCTTTGCCAAACTGCATCATCTGTGGCGTCGAAAAGACGTCCGGTTGTCACCGAAAGGAAGGGTATATAATGCCTGTGTGCGCTCTATTTTGCTTTATGGTTCGGAAACGTGGCCTGTTCACAAAGAAGATATCAACAAACTTGCTGTGTTTGACCATCGTTGTCTCCGCCAATTGGCCCATATTAAGTGGACTGATTGCGTGAGCAATGTGGCCGTTCGCCGGTGCGTATTCCGGAATGCTGGGGATGCGCGATCAATTGGTCAACTAATTACGTTGCACGGCTTGAGATGGTTGGGTCATGTCCTCCGTATGCCAGCTGAGCGTTTACCGTACCGGGCATTATATACTGAGACCACCAACAATTGGGTAAAACCGCGTGGTGGTCAAGCAACAACGTGGTCACGAAATTTGAAGACTGACTGCTCCATTGAGCAAAGTGGGTAGGTGTCGCCTGCCTGGATGGGGTCCTCGTGATCACTCAAACCGCTGGTTAGTGACACTATCAGAGATGGCGCTGTGTCGCAATCAATGGGGTACCTGTATCCATACCATTTCCAGTCCTTCCGCTTAATCCTTTATTAATTTTCAAACATCTTAGTAGCGTTTTCTTCTAGGATATTCCACGTCACTGTTGAGGTGAGTGGCGGCCCGAGGCACAGTACCTTTTAGTCAGGTTCATGGCTGTTATGATGATTCTGATTTTTATACTTTCATCATTCTAACCGTTTTCAGTTATCTCCGGGATTAGTCGAGTTTAGTTTTCGGGTTATCCATTACGATTGATAGGTATTTGCCATCCACTGTATGCAACAGTCTACTCCCCTCACAAAGTGACTATTATCGGGTCCGATTAAAATTACACACAGCGGAGGAAACCACTGTGTAAAGTAATCCATACCAAGGGACGACCGTATCATCCTGGTTGGCTGATCTCTTTCATTTTTCAAAAACACTAAACGGTTCTGTTACCATAGGTATGCGCATTTTTTTAGATAACTTTCTTTGATGCTTCGCTAGATTTTGTTGGTTAGTCTCAATCTTTGGAGTGGTTTCCATAACTAACTCTGGCGCGATCCGTCACAACAGTTGTGCGATTTGAGTGATATTTTTAGCGAAACGTTTTCGTTTCCAAAGTTCCTTCTTTTTGTGCACGCTGTGTCATTAACTTTTCTCAATGTAAGCCCTTCTGTAGGTTAATTTTTTACCTGTCTTCTGTTGGAGTGGTGAACGGTCGTGAAACAACTTCACGAGAGACTCCACATCTTTAACATATGGTGATGATCAACTGGGAACCGCTCTCTCAGTACTGCGGTACATACCGAATTATCGTAAAATGTACGTGCTTAGCAAAAATATGGTTGTTTTGCATCTTATCTGCCGAAACGTATCGTCGCGGCTGGAAGCGCCCTGTCTTCATTTTGATGTTTGTACTGGAAGTCATTTCATATTAATGAACTGTATTTGTTGATTGGCCATCGTGTTCCTAGGCTGGTGTCTAACAGGTTTGTTTTGGAACATCGTCAATGGCATTGTATTGCTGAGACGAGGGGTCCGTGGATTTGGCGTTCTGTTTCACTCTGACCGTGTAGTTTTAATCTTCCATGGAATTCGATCATGGGGTTTTATCGGTCAGATAAGCTTCGTGCGAGACAAATGTGATCTACTTTTTCGCATTCATTCCGAACGTTGATGAAGGCAATAATCGCCTAGCAGTGATCATGTGACCTAATCAGTAACTTCTTTGTTGTTCCTTGAATGCGGAGCGTGCATTATCAGTCACTTTCGGGTAAGTTGACTGGTGTCAAGTAGGCTCAATTTCATGTATCTGCTATCTATTCAAAAAAGAGAGAATACAAACTAGGGTTTCATACACCGGGCAACTTTCTTATTCTTTCTTGGTGAATGAGGTTTACTTGGACATTAGGTTTGTTTTTGGCAGGAAAATCTTACTGCGATCTGGAGACCTTCAAGAAGAGCTGTTTGTATCCAGTTTCACTATTAGCAACCGGGTATCTGGCTAGGTGGAGGGGTTTCTGATGTCCAGCTCGCATTCGAGCACTTCGTGACTTCTTGCAAGGAGAGTTCTGGTGAGCGAAGCTCTCCCCTCCTAGGCAATTTTACTGTCATTAGGATTCTTTAATTCTTGGCTCGATGTGCAGTTTGACCTCTTAAGGTCCACGCATGCAGTTTTTTGCAACCACCGGTGTGGGACCGACTTACCTACGGTTAGAAGCATCGTTTTCGTTTCTAGTTTTGTGGAATGAGATAACTACCGCCATTTTTTAATAGGGAATAAGTTTGTACCCTCATTGCGTTCTTTGAATAGCTCGTGAAGCAGCCAAAGGTATTAGCATTACTGTTTGAATATTGTCACGAGCTGACAGTCGGGTTTAAAAACAGACCGATCGATATACATGTTTTCTACGAAGTATCTAGTTCTTGTGAAGTGTTTCCATCAACCATTTCAAACAACGCTTGCCTTATGATGCGGTAAATACTTTTTAACCTCGATTCACAACTCAGCTAGCCGAAATCAATAGTCAGCATGAAGTTACTAATTTACTAGATCTTACATGTAATTCTGAACGCCGTATTGTTGCCGAATGCATGTCATTCGGCTTACCGTCAGTCCTTGGCCACCTTCCGTGACTTTGCTTATTTGGTTGGTTAGCCGAGGCATAACAACTCATTTCTGCTCCATAAGTGAGAACGATGCTTCAGCTGCATCAGTAGAATAATATTCTTTTTGTTTATGTTGCAGTCAAAATTCCCGAACAATTTTGTAACAAAAGTGCTTCCCTAACCGTTCACATTGATTTGTTTGTCTAGTTTCCACACTTGTTATCAGTTCAGGGCGCATGCATTTCTTTTGGCAGCATTTGGCTCATGTGACTGTCTGAATGCGCTACCACCAACCGATTAACCAAATTAGTTCCTCTCTATTCGCGCTCGAAAACCTATCGGATGTGCTAAGGGTAGGATTAACCTGATCGGGAGAACACAATTCCGAGATATGGGTCTGCATGGGATTTATACATACCTTCGTGCGCGCCCGCAAGTTCGTTTATTTATGTGAATACAGACAAGTGTTCAATGCAAATTCACAAGGCGCTTGCTAATTAAATATATTGCCTATCCGGAATATGCTTTGAATGTGTTTTCATTGGTTTTTACATTTCGCAGTTTGGGGCCAATCAGAAGGGCTTTCTATTCGCGTTATTCGTTCACCGTTGTTTGTATCAGTATCTCATGTACGTGCTCAATAGGATTTGGTTATAACAGGATGGTGTAGCGAGAAATCATCCACATCAACAGAAATGAAACTGGTCATATTGCGTGCTGCCAGTCATACTCAAACGCTACTTTCTGCACAGTCTTGTATACTGGTGTCCGTCACAGATTTGAGTTATCACCAGTTTGCCCAGCCGACTGAACTTCGCGCGATCTTATTTTTGCCGTCTCAGCTCGAATACTTACTAAACCAAAGACAAGATCTGGTCACCTTACTGAATAACGATCTTATCAAGTTTGCTGTTGGTTTACTCTTGGCCGAAATTGAACCAGTGCGCCATTACCACTGTTGGCTGCGTTGAATCACGTTGCCTACCAAGTGGATGTCAGTTCAAACAAGTCTTTGATTGGCTGTTGCAGGTTAACTTTGCGTCACTCGGTTGGCCTATTTTCGAATCAGATCCGATGGTTATTCTAACCAGCTAGCCACTCTCGTATTGTATATTGATCAGACCGGGAGAATTCACGACGGAAGCTCGCACAAACGTGTGATCATCTTCAAAAGAGGAGCTTTACCATCTTGTTAAAGATGCAATACGCAGACCCGTTCTGCTCACACCTAGTGCACCGCATCGGGAGTTTGTAATGTATCGCAGTACAGACTCGACTATTCACACACGATTACTTATGGTTACCTAGTTTTGTCCTTAACCAAGTTGACTCTTTCTGTGTTGCAATTAAAATCTATCGAGTTAACAGATCATGCCAGAGTAGTGCAATTTATATCGTTTTATTAACTATCTACTGCTGTGTGTCAAAAAACCTACTGATATAATTTACCCCGTTGCTAGGCGATGTGTGGAGGCTGACAAGTTCCGGGTCTTGTTAGCAGAACATATATTAGAGCCGCCCTTATGTGCGTTTTCTAATCACTTCTGAATTGTATGCAATTACGTTTGTGTATTTTATCCACACAAACTTGCGTGTACGTAGTAGTTTATGCACATTTAGAACATTGGCAACGCTGTTGGCGAACAATTCCCACGATATTTCGCGGATGTAGGACTAAAGTAGTATTTAACAGTGAGGAAGTCCAGGTTGTAACTGCTGACACTCTCAATTGGACCAATTTTACCAGTTGATATTTTGATGGTCATTCGATGATGGTTCATTGATGCTTTCCTTCGGTGACTTCGTTTATATACACCGTGTACTTCACCCTCTTCGTCAACATTACCTCTTGTCTGTCAGGGTGTCAATGTTGCTTGCTTTCTCTTCGTTACAGAAGACGCCAGTTGGTTCCTTAATTTCGTTTTTCTCGTCCAGCTTGGTACTGAATTGTTTCCGACAAATTCGACTGTGTCGCCAAGCCTGTTCACGTATCCTCATGTTACTCTGTTCAACCAAAGCAAAACACCGACCGAGTTAACTCGTGCTTGACAATGAACTTAAACTAACAAAAGTGTTAGTATCATTTCAGGTAGTAAAATGCAGGGCTGTTTGTTTTTAGGTCAGTTATCAGGTTTAATTATGCATACGGATTAGCTTCTGGAGAGCTTTCATTCTAACTGGCAGTCAATCGGCCGATAACGTTCTCCGTTCCACTGCTATCAAAAACCATATTCCTCGGAAAGTACTCGAACTATAGTTCAAGCGCTGCTGAAGTTAGTAATGTTAACCATTGGTTTCACTTTAGAAACGAATAAGTTATCTTATCTGAGTGTACAGACACCGTCATTTGTGAGGATATTGATTATCTTCATTTGGGACAATAATTCAGTACTATGGCCGGCGGTCGACAAACTCAGTCTGCACCACCACTTTACAATTGGCATGCTCTCTTAGCATTGGGAGTGTCCAGTTCTCACCCGATGCTTCTGTGCATCGTTTGAAACCATGCTTGCTACCTCGGCTACCTCAGATCATATTCATGAGGTTCGTCTGAAGTCGTCCCACGCAGTCGTCTTTATAATAAACTACTTGTAAGATGGGAAGTAGGTTGCAGCCGAATCTGACTAAATTTCGCGGCGGACATAATTCAACAACTACTAAGTTATCTGTTAGCAAAATGTTCATGGGATCCCCGATGTCAGATTTTAGCGTTTTGTTTAATACTAAGACACATTTCCAACTCATTGTTATTTATTGGTGGATTGGGTTCAAATTAACCAGCGTGGGACGCCAGAGTACTCCATATTCTCCACTCGCTTCTAGCAAGTACTGGTACCTGTGCAATGTCATAGCGTCTCCTCAAAATAGCGCTAATAGGCACATTTTATGGACCGTTTATTTGCTTCGTTCTCATGGGTTGTTCACTTACTTCTTTCATAAATCCAACTACTATCCCTGACTTTGATAGGATCATTTTGTTTTGATTCACAAATAGTTAACTGCTTGAAGTCGATCACAATCCATTCGCCACAATTAAGTGTAACTATATAGTATGCTGAGTTCAAACCGACTTTTAGCCCACTCTATTCCACAATTGTTGCTGCTTGTGTTCATCACTCAACATTTTGCATTGGTCATTCTGAAAGGACCTAAGGTATCTTTCACAACGAATTTTAGTTCAACCTTACGTCAAATTCTCGGGCTACATACACAACGAATGTACCATAAACTTTTTGAATGTAAGCGTAAAACGTTTTGCTGAAAATGACAATCGAGAAGAAAACAGTGAGGAGGACGGGCCTCACTAGTACTAGCCATCTACTACGTTCAAATTTCTGGCAAGCAACACATGCACACAATAAACGTCAGTATCATGTTCGGCTTTGCAGCATTGGTTTTAACTGGACCCCTACACCTAACTGTCTAACGTAAAATACTTGTGTGTGTGAATCCGTTTGTTCTGACAAAATGCATATCTGGCCTTTTGTTTGAACTGACTCTTGATAGAGTACGCAAGCGACATTGTTTTAGTGAGTGTCAAATAACTCAGTCAGTTTGTAATTTGCAATCTATTTTCTAGAATATTTTCCGATAATCATCTAGAAATCTACAAACAGGCAAATTTCTACGATATATAGTTTTCATTGCTTGAAAGCTGTCAGTTCACTGACCCCATTACCACTTCTGCTATTTTTTACCCAGACATAGTCAAATAACTCCTGGTAATTAGATAAATGGATTAAGCATCTTTCTCATTCTTGATTAAGAGCTGACTGAATCGATTCTTTCTATGCTTGTTAGAGTAAGCCATTCTGCATTTTACGTAAATTCCACTGAAAATCCTAACATATTGCATTGTTAGCCTACCTTCGAATTCTCGTTCATTGTATATACTGCTCGGTCACTGCTTTTACGACCCTCTTGTAAAGCGCATGAAGTTGCTATCGGAGTTTCAGATCGTCTCGTACGTCTGTCTACACTCATTACCATTATCATTTCTCTCAACCTTGAAATGAACAGATGGGTTAACGTTGATCTTGACAGCAATCCCCAAAACAGCAGACTAGTAAACGCGTGCAAACGTATGACGAGAATGACTGAGAGAACACACAGTAAACAACAAAGTTTCATGAAAGGGAGAGGGAACGAAAATCAGATGCCTCGTGGGCATGGGCTTCTAATGGAATGCCACATACCGCCATCTCCGACAATGTTTCCAACCAGCTGCGTAGATAGCCAACTCTCCTGGAGGAACCTACCAAACTTGCTAAGTGGAACCGTCAAGGTTTTCATAGCCCATAGCCACGTCATTGTCAGCCCACTTTGTGGCCTCTTTCAACCAGTGCCAATCACACCGAATAGTGTACACTGCGGCAAACGCTACTTCGGCATATGGAGTACATGACAAAACAAGCGAAATTTGTGTTTTTCGGTTTTTGGCGCATACTCGAATATTTCCAGCATTTTTTCCAATCACATCGATAAGATGTACAATAACTGCTGTGTAAGGTTTCATCAGTTTCTACCTTGACACAGATATGCACTGCTGACGTGCTCTTACAAAAGCAAACCTCGGGCAAAATTCTTCTTTCCTAAAGTGTTGATCGAAAACCCATGGGACTGCGAAAACTACAATCCACTGTTAAGGATATAGACTAGAATCATTTATCACTTACTGTAGATGTTTATTCAACCCGCTTTGCTGCCATACGTCAATCTAGAATGACCAATGTCTCTTACCTTGTTCCCGTTTTGATTGATGAAACTAAAATATTAACCGGAGTGTTCTCTTCTAGATGTGAACCACTGTTTGCGTCTTTCTAACGTCACAATTAGGACATCTGCTGAAAATATCAAGTATTTTATTTAGCTGTTTCATAGGATAGCGCTAAATCATCATCTTTTGGGTCAGTAAACCAGGAATTTAGCTTAACGTAGGTTTTAGTTTACGTGAATTGTATCAAAAATTTAGCCATGCTCAAGTCTGATCTCATTGTTCCCAGTGAGCAGTTCATATTTCTGATTGCGAATGTGACACATCAGTCCTTTTTAATGTGAGGTCAACCGAGGAATGACTAAAATAGTTCATCTTACAAACACGCGATAGCTAGAGTTCAGCTCTCGGTTCGGACCACGATATGCCCTACCAGTTTTGCAACCATAAGAATTTAATAGGTTAGAGAAAGCTTGCAATTCTTATACACACCTGACTTTGTGTTGAACAGTAGGAACAGAGACTGGACTGAAACAATTATAAACAAGATGGAAACCTGCAAACAGGTTTGTTTAGATAACGGTAACTGAAGAAAGCACGAATCAAAATAAGGCTAAACTTAGTAAAATGTTGACGCGAACATGGCAAACAATCGTGAAACAAATACATTCCAACAGGACTGGTGTTTGAGTTCTTACTTCATCTCAATGTTGTCTCGATGTCCAAGATGATTGGAGATTCGGGTTAGCATCACGAGTCGTCTAGTACTGGTCCTTTCACCATGGATTCGAATAGATTGTTATAGATTGGACATACCCTCAAAGCTAAAACAGTGTTATGTACATTTTAAGCTATCTATCTAATATTGCTTTTTCCGCCAACGGTCTTAGAGGTGGTGATTGGTACTAAGCGTAAAAATATGGCCTGCAGGATGCGACGGCTAATGTAACATTCAACAAGTCAAAATAAGGCCACTTTTAACATGCTCACAATCTATACAGAACTGACCTCTAGGTTAAGCAACCGTTTTGATTAAAGAGACGAACAAATCTCTAAAACACCCCTTCGTGTATTAAGCTGTACGCTGTCGTTCATATGAATTGCATTCATAAAGAATAGTTGAAGTGTTTTAATATTTGGTTCAAGACGATAATGTGCTAATAAGGCGGAGATCAAGGCGAAGTCTTTCAACGGGAGGATCATAATCAAAAGGGATATAATCTCAAAGATCATGTTAGCCTGCAGTGGTAACAAGGTGTACTTAGGAAACCGACTGAGCCACTCGTTTCTAAGTCGTGCGAGCGGACGGTGGTAGCTACCAGTTCTCATTCTAAGAAGGAAGTGTTGCGCGACGACACTGCCCTCTCTCGTTATAGGGTCAAAAATGTCACCTCCGACCATGTTCCACAGAACTGGACAGCAGTCTCTCCACTCGTGATTTGTTTGAGATAGGAATGGTGGTGGACAAAGACGGAATGCCCAGACCGCCCAAATGAATCGAGGTGTGAATGTAGCTGATTGGTGTGTCTTTAGGAAGACGGAACCACTGGCGGATTATACTGCCCATGGCTTTGAGTATGTTTCGGTGGGCTATCTTCAAAACTAACAGATGACTCATTTGAGGGGTCAGATGTCGTCACAGACGGTAGAGGCACTGGAGGGGCTTCAGAGGAGCTTTGGTTGGTTCATCTAGCATCGTACGAAGCTGCAGTCGGTGACTGGTGAATGCTTTATTATCCCAGGTGAACGGGGCACTGAAATAGGACACAGTGAGGGGGGGGGGCACAGTGTGTGGATAATGTCCGGACCGAATCGAATAGACTGGTCAGCGATAGTACTTGCGTTGTCTTTATGATCGCCGAAGATGATTATGAGATAGGTTTTGCGTGTTGCTCTTCAGTCCGGATAACTCTAGAACACTAGTGGCGACTGCATGGTTCTCAGAATTCTTGACCAGGAAGATCAAGTCGTAGTCGTACGCGAAACCGGTGACTGGTAACTAAGCTCCGGTCGAGATAAAACCAACACTGCATTCATTATCATAGATGAGGTGTTGCATATGTCTGCTTTTAGCGTATGACCAAGAGGCAAACTTTCTACGGTGAGTTAAAGGCAAACAGTGCGAACAAAAGCGGACGTAGACTGGAACCTTCAGTCAAACCACTAAGTCGCTGAATACACCATTAACCTCTGTACTAATATATCGATAGTTCTAGCTATCTATGAACCACACGAGTAAGATGTCATTAGCACCGTTTTAGTGAAGGTGCACACGATCGAAGGTTGTAAAAATCTATAAAACTAACACTATTCGGCGTACAATTGGACAGTGATCTCCAAATGATACGTATTGTAGACAGTTATCTTTAAAGTAAGCAAATCTGAGTAATATCTTATGTGAGTTAGCCTCGGTACGGTTTCGGATGGTTTGCATTATTATACCTATTGATTTCACCAGTTATTACACTCTTGATTAGCTCCCGGTGATCGTCTAAGGACAAATCAGTTGTTGCTTCTGGTCAACTTATCACCTGGTTTCTGTGACAAGTACTGTCCGCTGACTTTACATTTGTACCCGTGACTAATAGAAAACGCTGTCTTCAGCCGCCCTGTTACTACTAGACAAACTTGACAGTCTGTCGGATTACGTAACATTTAACATACAATCTTGTATTATTCAATCAAAACTTTTGGACCCGTTGCATGGAAATATTCGTACTCATTTTCATGCGCTGCTTATCTGAATACTTAACACCCGGTTAAATCAAAATCAGTAGAAATTTTTGGTTAAATGTCACTTGCTATCTATTGTCCTATACACAATGATACCTTCTCAAGTCGATTGATTCATTTCCTCACCCTAACTCCAAGACAGATCTGTGCTTCTCTATAAACATCTTAGCTAAACCTGAACAATCCACGGTTTCCCTAGATGTTATCAGAAATGACACTGAATCAGTTATTGGCGCTCTTGTAAAGGTGCCTCATGTGGCTATTATTTACAAATCGTTGTGGTTTTAAAGCTTAAACTGTTGATTAATCACTAATGAGTTACATATGAGGTGCAGCCGTGTCATGTTTGGGATAATTCAATACAGCTGCAATGATAGACAGACATATCACTCAAGTTGTATAATTCGACCAGGCTGGATTCTTATCAATGCGTTTGGTTGTGAACTTCAGATGACTTGATGTAAACATAGTTAAAGATTTCATTTATTGCAAAACTCGATTCCGATGACTCTACCTGACTTGCATAGGGCTGCGAAGTTGCACTTGGATAATGAACACAATGAGTATCGAGAATCTTGTTCAAATGATGACACATGCAGAGTTTTGACTTCTTTTCATTTGTGTCCGTGTTTGTTTTGTGCTAGATTACGCTAGTAACTACTGACAGTTGTCATAGGAAACGTTCGATACAGGCTGATATTAAGTGAAAAGTGACATCATCTGAACTTACTCTGATTATATTCATGTGCCGAGTTTGCTGCTGCAGTGCGTGTGTGAGCTGATTGCTTTGTCTGAAGATTTCAACCATTTGACTTATTGTCGGCCTTCTGAAAGTGCTGTTTCGTTGTTCCAAAGTCTTATTTTGAACTCTCTTATCTTTACATTCCTGCTCGTGAGAAAAAAATCAATGTAGTTCGGTCGAAAAATAATGGTTAGGGAGATAAGACCAGACTAATTAGTATGGTTTTGTCTTTATTAGGAAACCTAACGCTAAGGGTTGGTCCCACAAAAGTAGTTCAGCAATCGAAACCGTACGAATCGGTTTCTGTTTAATTTAGTGTTTTGTGTAGACTGGTCGTAAAAGTTTAAATGACATGACAGGATAGTTTTTATCACTTATTTTAAAGTTAAACGATGTATATACATCATTTTATTCATTTTTACTGTTCGAAACTGTTGGCGTTGTTTTTCTGCCAATTTTGGCTACAATTCTTCACGCAAATTGCCAGTAACAGATTTTTCTTTTAAACCGTGTCTTCACGAAAAAAGTGTCGGAATATAGTGGCTTTCTTTTTCTAATGTCTGTTCGGCCATTTTATGTGGCAACTTAGACGGAGAAATCTCTGCACAGTCACACACTGCAGTCATTAATAGGGTCACTTTTGGTTTGATGATTTTTAACTTCTTTAGCCGCCAATGAAACTATGTTTATAGTTCATTAGGGTATAAGCTAAAATAGTGATATCATAGCCGCACATACAACCACTGGAATCTGTACACTTGATCATGTGCACCAAGTAATGTTTACTCTATTCTTTATCTGTCAAGATTCTTTTAATGTAAAAAAAATGATATCCTTCATTCTGGGGTGCATGCACCCTATGAATAAGTATGGAACATTCTTGTTCAGCAATGGTTCTCATCGAATAATTTCCCAGCGGGCTACTGTTACTGAGGACTTGAAGTCATGAATTTTCAAAGCCACGACCTACAATTGTAAATTTTGTTCATAAGTGGGTGGTACTTGGTGCATCATAAAGAGCCGTTCCACCCAAACGTCAGCTGAAGTTTGTGTTGACTGACGTATTCGAATTCGCCTAAAGTGTAGTCACTGGTTCTGAATTTAAAAAAGTTCTTTGTAACTGGTTTTGATTACACAGGACCTAAAACTATCCGCTTAAGAAAACTACATAACAGCAAGTTATATGATAACGATCGCGTCTTTCAACGAACGCGTATGATCCGTTTAGCAGATTCCCCACCGCTGGTGCCTAGCAGTCTTACGTTTTGGTAACGCAAAGTGTGTATTGATTCGTGTTTTGGGAGGATTCGTTTGTATACATCACTTCATGTACAACATTGCTGGTCTCATTCACCATCTGATTCCTCGTCACTCTTTTTCGCGAGTTGTACAGTCATGATACTCTTAGATCGAATCCTCTTGATCGTTATGCGTTATCACAATGTGTGTTAAGATATATGAAGTTGCTAGGCTCACTTAGAGTAGGGTTACAATTTGCTACAATCTGAGGCAAAATCAAAAGCAGAAAATGAAACACCAATTAAATCCAATCTTTACTGAGTTTCTACCGATTAGTTTACAGACAACATGCATCAATAAAATGAGGAACTATAATTGGCACCGGTTTTCTTATTGATCGGCTCGGGCTGGCTCGTAGCTTGCTTGTTTCAACGGGTGACGTATCTAGATAAGTTGTTTCACTCTGATGGTCGTTATGACAGAATTCAATAATAGACCAATATGCCATCTGGATTGTTCTAGTTGTCGTCATTGATTGGCAGTAACCTTGCGTGAATCACTGGTTGATTTCTTATTGATGCGTTTATCCAGTCAGATCACTTTACAGTGTATCGCATGAATCACAGTACTACGGTACCACCGGATGACATCTGTCTTCTATGCCGTTGTTGTTTTGGGTGGACCATTTCCATGAAGACGTTAAAAGTGGACAAATCCCTAAATAGCGTCGTTCAAGGGTGTACAACTATACTACCAATAATTGATACTTTGTCAACACTTTCGGATACAAAGTACACCAGTGAGTCGTCAAAATTTGTTGAATTTTGCTAATAACACTGTAACATTGCAGTGAAACACACGGATATCTCAGACTGTTAGACTTGAATTTTGTAAATGTCGCAAAATATGACACTGTGTACATAATGGGTCAACAGTGCCAGTTTGATTGGAAATTGAAAGTAATTTCGACAAATAGTCATTTACGTTTCTTATAAGTACTTCCTATCTGGAATATGATTTGGAGGGAAGTGATCTTTTGACCCTATGCACATGCAGTCTCTACTTTCACATTTATACGATAAATTGGGGTTTGGTTGTAACTGACTGTAATTCACCTTAAAGCTACTCCACGGTATAGAATTTACGTCAGTGATGGATTAACGGATGATTGAACCACGGCCTCTCATTATCATACAATAAACCAGCTTAATATCACATACTTTTTCATAAATAAGTCACTGAACACAATCTCTGTTTCTCTGTCCTTTAATGACAGTTTCACTAACTGACCGATTAGGACTGTGAAAGTCCTAATGTATCGAGAATCAAGAACATGGATGTCAGCGGAAGTCAGTTGATGAGTAACAAGATAGGAATGGTGTTTTTCTGCCTCTCACTCACTCTGCCTCCCTCTCTCTTTTCGTACCTTAAACACCCCAACTGTTTTCTTACGTTCTAGGGATCGGTCACATGCTGAATTTCATTTTCAGAATATTACCGTCTCGTCGATGTCAAATATGACGTCAGGACTATGAACTTTCCTTATTAGCCCGGCAACTGTTTGCGGAAATTCTTCCGCAGCTACCTTGATCGGTCGACGTAAGTTTTTCCTCCTTTTTCATATTGCATTAAACGTGGTTTTTTGTCCTTTGTAGCCATCTTTTAGTTGCTGGAATTTGTGAAGTGCACATTCACTATCAGACTGGATTCCTTTTTTTGTTTCCTTACGGTGTCTTCTGTATAAATTAATAGTTCGCCGATATCCTTCAGTCAGTTCACCTATGCTTACTACACAACTTCCGTGGTTTACCAGTCTTCAACCATTGTCACAGCACACATGCACTACGTGGTTCGCTTTGCACTTGCTCACAAACCTTCGGTCTGAAATCTTCGTGTGCTCTTGCAGTCAGTTGACTGGACGTGATCCTGGCTACAAACTTTTCAGTGTGTGATAGACTGATGTTCCCAGCAGGAAGACCAACATAGTTCTGCAACTGATACTTATCGCCATGAAAGTAAATAGGCCCACTAGCTTCAACGGCCACAGATAAAATGCGCTTCGCGTCTTTAAAATCTATTGTAGCGAGTAGAAAAGTCTACATGTAAAATTTCCAGGCTTTGACCATACTCAAAACGGTGACATGAACTACATGCCGCCGCGCGGCGTGCAATATACCGATGTTGTGATCCAAGAACGCGGATGGCACAACGGTTGCTTATTCGACAAAGCAACACATGGGTTAAGCGTTTAAACAAGACCAGAAACAAAACCACTCATTTGCTCGCGGTATTCGGCTCCAGACCGTCTCGGCTGCCACAGACGTCAATGCTCAGTTCTTTTAAGTAGCAGGGACAATTATGGCCGATGCTGCACTCTGACGTGTCTTCCTGCATTCTTCCTGCGGCTTGTACGATGTCAAAATATATGCTCCGGTCCTACTACTGAATAGCCGCGGTATGAGTAGTATAATACGATCGCTCATCTTCACTGCACTGGGTGAAATACGAAACCGTAACGCTAGCCGAATATTTACATATCAGTACTGTTCTAAACAGCCACTTCATTGCGTATTCGGTGTTCATCAAGACATTCAAAGGATCAGCCCCATGTCCGAGTTATCTTCGTAAAGCAACGGTGCCACCCACCAGTGCGCCTACTGGACGTCGTAACTGTACTACGGAGTAGTGTAACAAATTTGCTAATTATGCATAATCGAATCTCAGGATTTATGCTGGATTCCAACGAGCGACACGAATCGCTTGTCTTTGCGCTGTATTTTTCCTACCATAAAAGTCACTTTTATTATACTCTGTGGAATGCAACCATCACGACTTGAGAATGGCAATCCCGTTCGCTCCGTAAGCGAGAGTTCGCTTCAGTCTCAGGCATTAGGTGACATATGTGAGTGAGCCAAAATTATGTTAGGTAGCAGGTTTCTGTTAATCAGCATCAAGCAAGTTCGTTTACGTAACTATTGAAACTACACAGATTTGGATGATCAATTTATACATCAAGGATATCCGCCTATTGCTTGCCCCGACGTGTTCCAAAGACGATCTCCCCAACTTGCCTAGTGGAGCCACAAGACACTAAGGATAACTGAACTAAATAGTCTGAATGTAGCTGTTCGACTGCGAAATCATCTGTGATGTTAAAATTCTCACTGAATCTTGGCAAAAAAACCATAACGAAGCCGTCCACAGATAGTGACACGTTCGCATATAACACCGACCTGCTTGTATATCTTTGCATACAAATAGTGGCTATTGGAGCTCGCCGCTATGAGTATTACCACTGTCTAACTTGGTTGTCTGTTAAGAAAAATGCCATCAAGAAGGCCTGATAACGAAAACCACAACGAAACTATGTCTTATTGATGACAACTTACTTGCACTTGTAGCACGTTTGTTTGTTTGTAAGCTGTTGGTATGTTGGTATCGCATTCTTGTGTTTAGGCATATATGGTTTCATTAGTAAAATCCAACCACTTTTCTCCCTTTTTCTTCTCAGTTAGAATTTGTCTTCTCTCTCCATGGCAATTGCGCATTAGTGTTAGCCCTAATGTCTTGCTGTTCACGATGGTGAGTACTGTCAGACAGGTGTTTAGGGTTGGTGTTTTGTGAAACCCTCTTCCTCCTCTGTTCATTCTGTTTGATCGTTAATGAAGCATATCATTTCACATATTTTTGTTATCGTTTGTTTATCGAGCCACTGGCAGCATAAAATCTTAATGCAAATGTTTCACAACGCTTCTTCTTACTGTCTTAATCTGTACCCGTTCTCAAAAGTATTCAAAAATAAGGATAACTGTTAAGGGAATACATAACTTTAAGGTTTGCACCGTGAATGTTGTGCTTGAGTTTTACAACTTAAAACGCATTGTCAAAACTAACCTCATTATACTCTCCACAAATCTTGCTTATCTGATTGAAAAACATATTTCTTCTCTTGTCCATCGTTTTGATCACAAGAACTTGATCAAACTCGTGTCGTAGTAGTTCCTACAAAGAAACAATTTAGATCACTGTGTTCTTCTAGGTTACCTTCAAGTATTGAAGATGAGCATTCATCACAAACAACCTTTGATTCCATTTCCGAACTTCTTGCTTTTTTGCAGCTAATTGCGTAGTGGCTTGAAGATTATTGTGTTCCAGAACCACACAATCTAACCAGGTAGGCTCCTGTTCATAAAATGTGTGAGACCGCAAGCGATCATAAACTTGATGTATGCGAGTTTCAAGTGCATAGTTTTCCAGCTTTAACTTTTGATAGCAGGCATCCTGCAGTGAGTAAAGATCAAACGTTACTCATGAACAAATAAAGGAAACTTTTCATATTGTCTACAAATTTTTCCGCTTCGAGATCACATATCTGTCCACCATATTTCATACGGAAGCTTAGTTCCGTTGAATTAGTTTAGTATCGATGATAGTACAAGGCTTTTAAAAACATCGGGCCCATTTTTATTGTTAAACTAACGGAATTCAATCAGAAATTATCTTCACGTTACGATGATACTAGCTATGACCAGTGAAAAAATGTGGACAAAGTGGTAGCCACAAGCTTGATAAATATCACCGATCTGTTAGTATCGAACAGTGTTTTCTTCCTATGTCCTACTCCAAGCTGTTTGACAGCCAGTTAATCAGAATAAATTTCGAACCTCGGGAACACGCTAACAGTTATGCTTAAAACAAGAGGATTAGCTTAATATATATACAGTTCAGTTATTACTTTGATTCGATCAGTTCCGTTGGTCAGGTGATTGTTGACCGATACTTTCTATATGTAATAATTAAGGTAAGGGATGTTTGCCGTCAACTTCACACGTCTCCTAGCAAACGTCGTAGTTTTTGGAGAAAAAATTTCTGATATTAAGGAGCAAATGGGTTCACATATCCAGAAACTGCTGAACGTACGAGTAAAACAACATCCACTAGACCATTAAGCTTTAAGTTAGCAGTTCGATTGACTTCCATCACAATCTCCGTTGGAGAAGACTGTTTTAGCCATGAAATTACCAAACACGCTTCCACTGTCCACGATTACTTTACGGTCTCCGTCAGCAAAGTGTTGAAAACTATTATTTAGATTAAAAGTAATGTAAGCCTCGCGGCTTTCGAGCAACACCATACTTTGAATCATATTTATGAATAAGACAATCCCCACTGTCTACCATGTTTTCACCATCTTGTTAGAGGTCGACAGTCCTGTCTCGTATGCAGACTGGGTAGTTGTAATTGGTTCATATCACCCGGATTTGCGCAATCTAAACCGGTTCATGATGAGACACGTATGCGCAATTCAGTAGACATCTTAATTACTCTCCCATCGGCCTAATTTGACTAACTCTGACTGTGTCGTTTGTGCTCCTAATCACACCCAATTAGTTTTTGCCATTTATACAACCACCGTGTCCTATGGTTACATTTTGATCGGTAATTCCTCTATGTTACAAACACATAGGACAGTTAATCGGAATTCTCTAGCTGGCTGATTATTCACTATTCATGATTTGATTGATATAAATGTAGCGCGTTGGAGCTGCCTGTGTGGATCGATCCATAGGATGTTCTGATTGGGTAGTGTTGGTGATTAATAGGCACGCACCAGCGTCTCGCAGTGGGATTCACCGGGCATACTGAACTGGGCAAACAGGCCAAAATAACTTTAAAAAAACAGCCAAGCCAACTACAGTACCTGCAAAAGCAAAACTCCTAACGATGCGGCGTCATTGACCCCGACAAACAATGCCGCAATGCGCACTACGAAAGTGACTGAAAACAGAACGACTCAGTGGGCTACTGCGGCACCGACATAAGAGGTGGTCACACCATCAACACGTCTAGTTCGTTACACCCAGCTGGATAACACAGCTCTAGTACCTTTTATTACTCCCCTGGAGAGGTTCAGCACAATCAGTCACCCGGAGATATCTGCACCAGTCTCAGGGTGGTTAACTCCAGCCGCGCTACAGAACTACTGTATCTGAATTTAAACATCACCAAGGAAAGCTTCATCCAAAAGTAAGGATTTCCTGCGTTACTTTGAGGCTGTCGCTTAACTTCCAGCAAACTTCTTCGTACCTATCATTTTAATGGAGATCTCTTCGATTGTTAGTATCTTCGTTTTCAAAATGAATGAAAACAGTTGAGGTACTTCAAGGAGACGAAGTGATTTATACTTTTCCTGACACTGCATTTTGCTCACTTTAACACTAAACACCTGTCACTTGCTAATGTTCATAGTTGCGAACCTACTCCTTTGGTTCTCTTCTTAGAGTACCTACAACACACAGTGTCCCATTCACTTCACATATCTTCCTTCAGAACATCTAATTTTCTGGTAATTCTACTTTCAAAAGCCTAACGTTTTCACTCCGTCGAGTAGTAAGATAAGAAGAAACTCCTTCTCTTCTGTTCAATGCTGCTTTCAGTGAAAACTTGTCATCCTCCCACGATTCCCTCTTTTCTTTCCAAACCCCGACGACAGCTCTTGTCTACCTGGTGGACACAGATGGTACCATACTGTGTGAATTCAAGGGATTTCCTGATATTTGGTCTGTGGTGTCTTCAAACGAAATTGCTTCATTAACCTTACAAACACAATCGCTGCTCGTGTAATTGTTGGCGGACCTCGAAAGATCACAAAGCCGTAAACACACCCGCCCTCTGCTGTCAACGGCCTTATTCTCCAATCACAGAGAGCACTTGGCGTCACCTTTAACTTCATTGACAAGTTTCTGAGGACAGCCGTCACTGACTTCAGACGAATGACTGAGGAAATAACCGTGAAGCTCCCAAATCCACAACAGTTGAAGAAGCCTCTCCGTCCGCATTTAATCTTCTGCTTTTATATCAATAGAATGTAGAGGTGGTGCATAAGAAGACCCTAAACTCACTGAACACCACAGATAAAATGGTACTTCGCGGGCGGCTTCGACTTCTCAAAGACAACAATAGCATTCTTTCATGGTTTATAGGCTCTGGCAAACTAGAAGTTTTCTATTTCCAGTTTTATTTACTTCTCACTAAGAGATCGCTACTGGATAGACAACGATCCTCACCAACCGCTCCAATCCAGTGGTCTACGTGGTACACCGCCAGCAAACCATTTCACCACGACTTCGAACCGCGAACCAGTAGACAGAAAAGTTGCTTGGAGTGAAGGAAATGCAAATGCAGTTTGGTAGAAATCTATGCGGAACATGCCTGACAGTGTGGGCTTGTGCAACTCCATGATACAATCGTCTCATTACCCACGGAACTAATATCGAAGACTCGAAAAGATTGTGTTAGTTGTCTCCAAAACACTTCAACGGAAACACGTCTACTTTGTGACAGCCGCATATTACTCGTGAGCTGTCATTCACTAAACCCAAATTAATAATCTTCTGGGTTTATGTGGTGTTCATATTGAGTTTATCTATCAGTGATTCCCACCGAATGCACAGGATGGTTTGAACGAATATTCTCATAAACACACACCTCAACTGCAAACATCGTCCACGCGACTGAAGTCGCAAGTACACAGATGTTATCAACACGCAGATTATTCTTAACAATCTTGGACATGGATAGGTCATTAAGTCCAGGAAAGGGTCGAGTTCACGAACAGTTGTTTCTTAACACAGAGACCTGGCTTGTGTCGGTTGATTGCAGCTACTTTGGCACACCATAAGAATCTGGGATTAGAATGACATAACAGGACTCTGAATGCACAAGATGGATCGATAACGTGACCAGTGCTCAGGACGTGTCTAGCGACTGAGGAAGCTGGCTGTTTACGACTTTCAACAATATTGCCGTTCTCCGTTAACACGGACTTCTGCACCTATTTAGGTAGATGTTCCTTCATTCTAGGGTTCAGATCTCTCTCGGTTCTGCCTATGTAACTTTCTCCGCAGTTACATAAAAATTGGTAAATACAATGTGAAGTGGCATCGATAGGCTGGTTCTCTTTGATTGAAGGCACCGGTAACTTCTGAGTCCGAGCGATTTCATGGAGTTCAGCTGCACCAAAAGTTTGCTTAATCGAATTCCTCAACCGTGGTATTGGTTGATGCGTGATATTACAATAATAATAATAATAATAATAATAATAATAATAATAATAATAATAATAATAATAATAATAATAATAATATGACATAATCATCCTTAAAAGGCAGCTCTGTGTAGACCTTCTTTTTCTCTACAGTAACCACCTCTTCGGATAGTGCTTTTTGTCTACCATGCCTATTTATGAACCTTCTGGAGTAACCATTTGACGGTAGGACAGAAGTACTCAGATCTAGTTCCTCCTCAAGATTGTCTTGCGAACAGATTCGCCTTGCTCCTGTAAAAGGCGTACTCACTAATGTTCGTTTATGTTGGACCGGTGTGAAGCTGCTGACTAGACTTAATCATTCCGCGTTCTTCATAAAACCTTGTTATCTCTCCCCCAACGATCCACCATACAAAATTCCCTACAATCTTATGGTATACACACAGAAAACCCACACATATATCTTGTAAATAATAACTACTGCGGGTCAGATAACCCCATCGTCCACCGATAATCGCCTCAAACCGAATGTGGGTTTCACCGGGACTTCACTATCCAAACTGTCTTCTGTGTTAAGGGAGTAAAATCTCCTCTCGTGGAACCTTGTACCAAAAGCAGCAAGTTAACGTTAATTTTAGTTGGACCCGACCAGAGATAGCGCAGTTTTAGTAATAATTTGAATGTTGTTGCTTTCAGACGGACAGTTCAGTCAGCTCCTTTTAAAAAGATGTAACAAAACCTCAGTTTCGCTTCCAAACTTCTATTCACTAATGCACGTACATGTCATGACTAGCAGTTGTACCACAGTCCGCGTTTACATGAGGCAATTGTGCTGTCCGAGCACGATCGCACTATCACTTTTCAGTCATAGCGGGCAGATGCACTACTGATGCGTTCCATCAAGAGTGAAGCACCAATGCTGGAATACTTGCTACATTGTCCGACTGAAAGCCAAAATTCTGAAGAATAACTAGTTACTTCAGATCGGCCACATAATTTGAACGATATTGATCCTTGGGAAGTAAACGGTGTAAACCGCCTACACTTGATGACCGTCATTTGCACAAAAGTGTAATCTGCAGTATGTCTAACACTTTTATTTCTGACTGGCATTTTTTCTGGAAGACTCCTATGTTAGCTTGAGATTTGTAGTTCACTGTGCTTCTCTGATGAGCGTTGATTAGGCAAACACACTTCGGCTTCAAATTTTTGACTTCAATCTGCGTAAAACTCCCCTGATGAGCATACGCATTAACTGTGGTGTGGAAAGCAGCGGTACGTTTTTCATCAAATGATGAGTCTAGTCTTCTTAGACACACTGTAGCGATTGGGAGCACGCACTTGCTTATTTACAACAGGATGTAAAAAAAAAACTGTTCTGAAACGTATGTTTGTATGTTGTAAACAGATTATTAGAAGACCTTGTTCGATACATACCGTCCGATTGTTTGTTCGCATAGCATGTTCTCCGGCAGCCCGTACTGTTGTACACACATAACCGGTTTCACCGCTGATCGACAGTCCGTCTTCGAATCTCCAGCTAACATTGTTTGTTGCCTAACTTCAAACCATGTCTACATTTTGTCCACTAAGTCTGTTGTGTTCACTCTCAAGAGTTTTATATAACATCTGGTTTCATACGTCTGTTGGTTATGAACACATTAGTCGCGCTCTGAAATATTTACTACTGAAGTCCGCGGAAGATTCACCTAGTCCTTTCCTTCACGATAGATTCGTACCAGCTAAGACATTTTAACAATGAATGCTATCTGTGAAGAAATAATTCTGTCCTAACGATACGGAAAACACCTTTGTGAGGTGTAAAATAATTTAGTCTCTAGTTCGGAAGATGCATTACGATAGTACTGTAGGACTAAAATGATTTTTGCAAATTACTGTCGCATTTCGGACAAGTCGTGTATTTTATACTAATCGGTCTTCACGCATACCTCTAGCAAGCCAGAGTGTGATATATATCCCATTCTAGAAATATAGGCTACTCAGCTATTTTGAAAATGTGCAAGTTTTCGCACACTCCTTTTCAGTCAACATTTCATGAACTTCTTATCAGTTTCCGTGAAAACGCCTGTTTGCAATGCTCAGTTCGACTAATTCAAATGAAACCAGCACCCATCAAGAGAACCTTAAGACGTGCAAACGATAATGTTCAGTGATGAACTGATGCAAGTGGACAGTCCGAAAGTGCTTCGGCTCAATTTTAGAGTGTCCATGCCACTTTAAGATACTAAGAACAGTCTTGGTGATACGATATTTCGGTGTTAGTCATGATGGCATGCTCACTTCGACTGTTCTTACAAGGTGTATGTGTATCATCCATTATAGCTCACTGACGTCGATAATCTTCCAGTAAATTATAACGCCATTCTCTAAAGAAGAACATCTTTAGTGAGAAGTCACTTTTTCAATCACCCCAGAAGAGGACAATTTTGTGGAAAAATAATGTAATTTGTGCTTTTTGGGATTTTGAGGGTGTTTGCTGTCAAAACAGATGGTGTTGAATGATACAGTCTATCATTAAGGAGTTTAGAGAGTGTGAAACGATTAAATGACCACAAACTTCTTAACAGAAAACGCTTTTTCGGAGCAACTGGTGAAAAATATCTAACTTGCCGCGAAAACCCTAATCATTTATGATTAGGGTTCTGCTGACTACAATCAGAAGTTCCGATAACTCATCATTCAGCGAAAGAGCAGGTTAAACGAAAGATACTCGTTGACGTCTCAGTAGTATGGTAATGGAATGTACATAGTTAACATGTCCATATCTAGACAGTTGTGCAGCCTGATATTACCCCCTATCCCATGGCTGTTTTAATTACCCCAGTTCCAACCACGCATATTTGCTCGCTTGTACTGTATATATGTTTCTACACAGACATAATACGAGGCCCGACATGAAACTGGTACTAATTTCTCCAGCCTTACAGCCAAGTGCACGCGATGGGTGTTGACAGTTTTCTAACAACTCTTAGTTCTTATTTACTTTTTTGGAACCGGTCTACGAACATCTTCCTGGTTATCGTTTAAAGTACCCAGAAGGTCCGGCTTGCTGTTTGACTGCGGCTGTTCCGAGTAACACGAGGAGGGTTTTATCCAATTTACCGTCTTTTTTTCTCTTGATTGCTGTCTAAACTAGACTAAAGGTAAATGCTTATTATACTTCTGTACATTGTTGACTATATGTAGGTTATTTTAAAAGTCTACCGTGTTCTGACTGTAAGATGACTGTCAGCGTCATTGTTTGATTGTTCATGCAGAAAGGCGTCTACAGTATTCAATGGATGAAGCTCATACGAATGCTTCTTTTCCGTTATAGGTTTGTGCATGGGGTTTCAAGTTCAATTCGGTGACAAACTGTTAAGCCCACCTCACGGTTGGGTAGACCGCAGTTCGCTTGGCGGTCGAATATAGCGTGCATACTACCGATGGCCTCCAATACGAACAAATCTCGAATCTGGAGCTTTCTTTCCAAATGGTCAGAAAACTAATGGTGAATGTTGGAATAACATGTAGATGATAGATAGCATATATCCAACAAAGTTCCTTGATATTTGGTTTCAAACTTGAAACTGGTAATAGTGAACAATGGGTACTTGTCAAAAGTGTGTGACGACATGCCCCAGTAGAAGTTAAACGAAATCAACCGAGACTTGAACAGCAGTGAAATAAACATGATCGGTTTTCTGTGTTTAACGATCAGGTTGACTGCAACATAAGTGTTAGAGTAGTAGCCAAAACAACTAGGAAAATCAAGCAGAATGGGTCGCTAACTATATGTTCTATAGCAGTTACGCGATCATTGTGCATTTGGCTGCAAGCTAAGAAAGATAACTTGTCTGCATGAACTTTGTACTAGTGCAGAGATCGAGACTATGAAGTCCGACTGTCAGTCGCATTCGTACCCGTTAACTCGTGAAATCTCATCATCTTAGATCCAGTTTGGGGCTGTCGGTAGGTGGAGTGAAAAGCAGTCAACTAGCAGGCTGTTAAAGTAACTGACTAAAGTCAATCAGAAACAAAACAATCGCACTTGACGTAGCTTTTGCCTATAATAATATGAAACCGCACAAACGATATTTATGTACTCTTTCAGACAATCGCCCGTAATACGCCCACTGTGTGATGGTCAATACAACAGTAAAATGATGTACATAAAGCTAGTTATCTTCAAGCTGTGACATGGGAGAAAAGGTCTTACAAAATCCAGACACAACTGACGGTAAAGTAGATTGTTTCGATTGAAATTCTAAGTTATTTTGCGGTGATTGATCATCGGCTCTCCTTTGGAAAAGATGCTAATGAGTACATGTTTAGAAGAGGTCCAATTCTGAAGAGGGTGCAGTTTGAATGAAGTCAAACCGGGGACAGAAACACCATCCTTAGCCACAGCAAGCAGAGTATCAGTGCTCAACATGGCGTTGATAGATTTTAGTGAGAACCGGTCGAGGAATCCTGCCCTGATGCTCAATCCTGTGGACCATTTATTAGATTCTATATGGAACAGTAAGTTAAGTAAGTAACTCAGTTCAAGTGTGAAAGGCCTAAGTCCCCGGCCCGACCTTGTAGCACTGTTGGTACAGCGATTGTCGCGTCTGAGTGTACTGTTTATCTGGCGTGTTTTTGTCCAGCAACAGCTCAGAATTTTTGCTGTTGGATCTCTTCAAAATTATCATATCTGCCACATCATTTATCAGAACTACACATCTATTATTCACATAGAAGTTATACTGTACCGCACAGCTGTTCACATAATTCTTTGAATAATGCGTATTGGGTGGGAATTTTGTGTCTGCACCTACTGTAAAAAGTTCATCTGGAATTCTACATTGTCAGCTATACATATCTTGATACCGTTGTCTCTTGACACTACATGAGGCTCCCATCTTAGTTAACAGAAAATGATTGCCAGAATGAATCTACTGAACACACCAGGCCTGTTCGTTGTACATTTTCGTTGGATCGAGTTATCTTCTTTTTTTCTATGTCAAAATTCATATCATCACTGCCCACTTGTACTTTGGTGAATATCCTGTCATTATGGATCTGTTTACAAAAATGTGCTTCCGTCGGAATTCTTAATGACACAAAACATATCATCCGCGTAGTCTCTATAGAGTGCAAATTCTTCAATGACCACACTCAACCGATTCATTCCCAAGTGTTTGATGAAAATGTTCCTTGAAAATGGCTCAGATGTGGGTCCATTTCTACACCACCCTTGTTATGTTTGGAAGGGAAAAACTGTCGGTAGACTGTACAATGCCTTTGTAGTTTCCTTAGACCACACCTCGGAAAGCCCAAATGTCTACCGCTAAGCTGGATATAATCGCATGGCTAAACTATGCTCTCTTTTAAAGATACGTTTGTAAGCTGGAAGTTGAGGTTTAGGGAGATCATTTTTCGATTGCTCAAACCTATGTCTTGAATAATTTCAACGAACCAAAAGATTGCCCTGGTACTCTATTCTGTCACTTTCAACGTATTGGATCCAACCAACTTGATATGTCATTTGGCGGAGAAAATATGAAACAAACAGCACTTTCTGAGATGCCTCTTGAAAAACCGGAACATAATGAAACATCCACTTTGATCTTCGCACACAGTACAATCGGATTTCTGGTTGTTCAGAACACCAGTGGTAAATCATTCAATACAGTGATTCTCACTCTCATTGAAGTACGCTGGATTTACCTTAAAGTGGATGACGGTTACATACACAATGAAAAACTTTCAACTATTGAGAATACTTCCGAAAATCGTCTGCAGCATTTTAATTCCCTCTACTTTAAAATGTTGCATATTCAGTCCTCATGCACTTTTAAACCAGCGGGCAACCTCGTGCAAACTACACCAAGTTTTTCAGGCTATGAATTCATTCCAACCTTGTTTTGTTTACCAAAAAACCGATTTGTTCTTTGGGTAACTTTGGTCTCAACATTATCCTTTTTTTATTACATCGTTGTTGATGGGAGAACTAGCTTCATCGATCTGTTTGTATATTACATGAAACTCTAATAAGCCTACCACAGAAACTTCCTAAGTAGGTTGCTTCTTACATCCAGTCATATGGCAATCAGAGTCAGAATAATACTGTCATCTTACATCATGACAGCCGACTCACCCGATGCTTCAAATGATTACGGAAATACCTCAACAGTTTTTCGGCTGTAATACTTATGGATTTCTCACAGTTATCATTCTCACCAATCAGCCTCTGAAATGCTGCCCTTGTTTTTTCTATGTCTCGCATCCGATTAGAGCAATCCAGGATTTGAAACTGTGAAGGAACAATAAGCAGATGTTGTCCATAATACCTCATAGTCTTCTAGAATAATGGAATTCTGAGCTGCCGTTTCACTGATAAGTTTTTCATACAAACGAATTTCTTTCCTTGCCACAGCACATTTCGTAGATGAATCGAGTTGAATGTATCTGGAATTGTCTACTCGCGTTATTTTTGGGGTACAGCCTTGAACTATTGTATTTTCCGTCGTATCGAAGTTTATAAAACTGTCGGAATACTTCAGCAATCCTTTTGCCCACAGTTTTTTCAGATACTGAGATAACATTTCGTTTTCCAAATTCAGAGTATGTGTGGACGTTCTAGTGCACGTTTTACTATTGATCAGAAAGGTTTGGACAAACTTTCTACTTTCAATGTATCTTTCGAGAAGTTTTGCTGATATATCGTCCATTTCAAAAGATCTGAAACTCGGCATGTCAGTCTTATGATGTGACATGTTTGTCGAAGTGTTAGAGAAGATCCGGAACTAAAACGTGAAACTCAGTAAATTATAACACAGCTAAGTAGAACATATAACCATAAAAGTTACACGTGACATTGTTGCATACGACTGCTCTTTAGTTAAGTTTAGATTATTTATGATGAGAAGCAGGTTTCCAAATAGAATTGCGAGGAATTTTGAGTAGTTCAGCGTTTGGACAAGCAGAATTGACCACCTTACAACACATGCAAACGTGAAAGACAGAAATTCGCATAGGTATATAACAAGCTTGTGTATATCATTTCCTCTGAGCCGCACTCATTAGTTTCATAGGTTGCATTATGCATGATGCTGAAATCGGCCTACGTGTTAATGAATCAATAAACTGATAAAACTGTAAGAAGACAGAACTGCTGTAATTGATTAAAAAATGGAGTGGATAATTCGATAGATAAGAAGACGCCATTGATTGCACTACAATGTCGTATCCGAGGACATTTGCTAACAGTTCTGTGAATAGCCGAATCTCTACCTCTTGATGATAACTAATCTTACTAAGTATTGTGATAATGTCTTTTGTGCCACTTGACCAAATTAACCCCTACCACCTGGCGTTTTTCCTCAGGCGTTGGCAACCGCTTTGAAAAGTTCATCATGAAGCAAACACAAATCCAAGCTGAGATGTAAATGATCCAGCCTGTTTGCATGGCGCACTTCCACTACCTAAGACTATCTCAGTTATACGCCATTGAGCTATTAAGATACGGAGTGAGCATTGTATAGATTTGTGGGTGAACATCGGAACATGGCCATTAACATTCATAAAATTATTTGACCTCATACCGTTACATAAAATGTTCCAGCATTTCTCGATGCGTTAACCAGGAAACATCAATACATGTCTCAAGATTGCGTCAGTAAACAAAAGCAATGCTGGACAAATTAAAGAATCGACACGAACTTTCAGCTCAGCTGAAGCACTTATAACAAACAACAACCTCAGCAGGTTACTGTATTCTAACATTTTCATGTTGCGTTACTTACCATCTATCTGATTAATTAATCTCTTTTCTTTGTTTTTCAAGATTTAACAACATGGAGATTGTTGGGAATTTCAATAGGCCGTGGCTCTAGTATACAGAATTACCGGACGGGCTATGTTAAATATTTGCCAGTGGTGTCCCGTTGTTTCCTGTGGGTACGTGTGAGACAAGTAATGCATGTGTATATGTCGTAAAGTGCATGTGGGTAAGGCCCTCTGACGGGCATGTTTTTAGTTGTCTGTGTGTAACCCCACACTTTGACCGAACGACGGTAAAATGTGTTACGCCGGTGTGATCTTGGATGAGAGTAACTATAGCTCAGCGGACATTCATCAGTTGATGATTTGCGATTAATGTTGTTAGACCGTTCAGAGTTTTGTTCTTCGAACCGAATCGTGCCAGGTGAAGCAATAGGTAAACCCTCTTTCCAAAATGTTCTTCGTCCGCGGTTTAAAGTTAATGCTTAGTTCCGTCGACATATGGCGCTCAACGTCCACATTTGTATAAAGGAGTTACCTTCGATTTCGTGATTTAGGGCTTCTGTTGTTTGAGTATAACTGTTTTGCTTCGGATTTTTCTGAAAATCACCTGGATATATGCAGAAAACTGTTGACGTCCAACACTATTCCATTAATCAGTACGTTTCTGTATTAAAATAGCAGTCGTAAAACTACCTCTTTCTTGTGATCTGTGAGTTAGGGATAACCTCGTAAATTAGCCATGGCAGTTTTACTGAGACATTCCTTTGGATGCATCTCGTCAATAAACGACCGCAGTACTTGTATCAAGTGCAACTCCAACTTGCCGGGCCATACAAAATGCGAACTAAATTTATACATGTATCATTGTATATAATTTTCATTTAAACGTTTTCACTGAAAAAATGGATGGACTGAAATGCAGCAATCAGGCCGCTAGGTTAAAAAAGCACGTTTAATGTAAACGGTGTCGTCATTGATCCTGCATTTCTTCAGACCTGTAATTTTAGGGCCACCAGTCACATGGTAAACGTCAGTTATGAAGTATTTTTAATACCAATTGTTTACGCTACCTCGTCTCTTCGTGTCCTTTCACTCTGCTTCCACAGCTTCCGCAGTTCCGTGCTAGAACTAACGTTGTCGCAGTAGTTGCTTTTATCTCGAACAGTTGACGGTATGGTTAATAAAGACCAAACCATTTGTTGTTTACCAGATGGTGATTCGCACATAAGCTGAACCACCATCAACTCGTATCATAGGAATGCTAATGGGGCTTATCTAAAACTTCAAGGTGGAATCACACTTGTAGGATACCCGCACCAAATTTAGTACGAATGAAGTCAAACAGTTTGGGCGTCATGTTTAACATGTTATTGATAAATGGATTGAGAATAACACAGTGTTACGAGCAAGTT
Source organism: Paragonimus heterotremus (assembly GCA_013368495.1). Lineage (NCBI taxonomy): Eukaryota > Metazoa > Platyhelminthes > Trematoda > Plagiorchiida > Troglotrematidae > Paragonimus > Paragonimus heterotremus. The sequence goes on from LUCH01017232.1 coordinate 64,701, forward strand.
GTAATACTCTACGTTTCAACTACTTCGGGTTTTCTACCTTCTGCGCTGCAGAGCACAATGACCTAGCCACGGCAAATCTCATGTGATCTCTGTTCCTTTGTTACTGTGATTTCGATTACAACACTCCTGAGGAAGGACACCTGAGGTGGTTGAAACGTGGAATCACGTATATTTACTCTACCTTCCAGTTGCAATCAGTAGCCAACTGTTTCCGTGTTTGTCAGTCAGTATAGCGACATCCACGGAATTATGCTAGGTTAGATAAACTTGGAGGGACTGGTTTGAAACGGTAAGTGAACAAGCGCTCAGCATTCATAGATAATTACGTTATCATCGTTTACCCAGAGAACTGTGGAGACACTCGATACCCGGACAAACGGGTGAGCTAGCTGAGTGCCAGTGGGTGCCTCTCGGAGTTAATGCCCGTGTAATGGTAGTCTGCATGAGAGTTAACTGCAAACTAAGCAGGGTTTCCCAGCAAATTAGCAGTTTCAGACAATGGGCTACAGTACTACCAGATCATGGTGGAGTCGCAGCTGGCTTTAGGGTTTTTATGAAATTTGACGCAGGTGCCTCGACGGTACCACGTCATACCGTATGTGGCCCGTCACAAAAGGGTTTCAGGAGTCTCAGGGAAACAAAATTGCTCCCGAATATCATGCCGTCTATACGGGGTACGCTTTGCATAGCTTTCGGATTTCTTCAGTCACCACCAACCATGTACAGATCGCGATGGAGGTGTACGAAGCAACTTGACCGCCGGCTTCAACGAGTACACAAGATTTGCCAGGCAGTGTGAATACCTGAACTTCATTCAAAGGATGTAACAGCCAATTTATTCAGCGGCTCCCGGCCACAGGAAACAGGTTTCTCAACAGTCATGGTGTTTTATTTCTTGACTGGACGGATCTACTACATCAAGTCCGCTTTTGCTGGTGAATCTTCGAATTTCTGCGTTGCTTGTTTCGCAATCTTCTGCACAGTATATTTGGCATTCTGCATAGGTGAACTACATCCGAAGTGCATAGGGGCAGGAATGACTACTGGTCGCCAGTACCCTACTTGGTCCCGCTGTCTTATGGAATAGGTATCTTTTGACTCAAGGGTTCGAAGTGAGATCTCTCAAATCAACCCTCATCTTGAGTTTGGGCAACCGGGGAGCATTCTGTTACCTTAACTATAAACTTATATGTATATTACCTTGTATATTAATTACGAATTTCATTTTATGTTCTCATCCTAACTCTTTGACCCGGGTGTGAGCTGATAACACATTCTACTAGATCAAACCAGCTTGTCTTACTTTTCTCTCTTTTTTGAGGTAACGTTTTACTTGGTGACTCCTCAACCTCACTTCCAAATGCCATCAGAGACCCATCTTATTTGCCACTCGATGGAAGTCATAGCCAGAATGATAGTGTCGAACAGTAAGTTTTCCTTGCATGAGACCATAAATTCCTATTTGCTCCCAGAACACCACTTTGGCTTGCGACCTTCAATGTTCGAACATAAGCGAATAAGACAAAAAGCATCTCGTGCACTTATTTTGAAGATCCTCATCAACGATGTATGCTATCACGCTGAAATACGGCTTCAGAATACCAGCGCAGTCGTACATCTCCCATATTCGTCATCCACTTTAATACGCGAGTATTGTGTGCGCTTGTCTGGATACTCTGGGGCTCAAACCACCTGCCAAGCCGGTGTTGAGATCACCATAAGCGCATGCACATAGAAGGCCTTGCTTGACTGGACACTCGTTAACAGCAGTCTTTACGTTGTCAGACTCGATAGTACGGTTGGGGCGTTGAGAAGCGTCCATCACAAACGCTCTCTGTTCATTGTTGCGACATATGCTCCTACAGATTCTAGTCGAGAGGCAGTCAAAGATGATTTCTGTCATCAGCTCACTAGCCAAGTACTAACCGCACGGCCCACCGATGCTGCAGTAGTTGTTGGAGACTTGATAGCTCAGGTGGGCAGGCTAAGCGCAGACAAATATTACCTAGGTGACACACACTTTCATGGTACTTGTTGAACAGATTAACACTCACTGAAATTCTGTGTTGATAACGGTCTGTTTCAGGCAACTGCTAACCTTCGACGGTCTGTGCGTCTGTTTGCCTTTCGGCGACCTCCATAGCCAGGCGAAAGATTGATCGTGTGACCGTCAGCCAGCGGCGGTTTGGTTGCTTCTCAGACTGCTAGTAAATCTGGAACACCGGTGTGAACTCCGATCGTGCGTTGTTAAGTGCCAAGTTTCCTTTGCTCTTTGGTGGGAAGCCACTACGTTGCCAACAACAGTTTAGCACGTCTAAGCCATAGAGACCACAGGCGCTTTACGATTATCAATATGCGCCTGCCTCCAGTCTGGGTCCTCACACACTGGATGACCTCGAAACACATTGAATACATATACAGCATGTAGTGCATAAGTGCGATACTGCTTCGTGTGGTACTACTGCTCGTTCAGCTTCTAACCGCTGGGTTTCCCTATGGTCCCTGAAACCACTTGACATTTGTCGAAATACTCCACCCAGCATTGACTATAACTAAGCTGGCAAGACTACTCGTTTGGAAACCCGAAAGCAACTACCACAGGATCGCGAGATTTGCCATACAAAATGCATTATCGAGATGGAACAAACCGCTGTTGCTAGGACCTCTCGAAAGCTTCTCCATCTTATCTGTGAAACGACTAGCAGGAAGTTAGGTGTGACCAAAGTAATCTGCATAGCCAGTGATGGGCTTATTCACAACTTGCAACAAGGTTTAGGACGTCGCACTAATTACTTTGAACAGCATCCCAAATGGCCACGTGCGCCATTGATTGCATCGTCAGGTCTTGCCTACGTCGATCGGTCTATTAACGCTGCTATGCCCTTCTCAAGCCTAAGTTTCTTAAAAGTAACAAGGCACCTCAGACACTAGGACTACTTATGTACCTGAGAAGTACGTGAACATCCTGAAAGCAATTTGTCGTCAGACCTGGAGCCAGGTTATGGCTTATGACAGCGTATCACCGAACTTTAGCACCTCAAGCGAGGTGCGACAGATTTGTCCAACCCCCGTTTTCTATTTAACTTTATAATAGACGAAGTTCTAGAGTGTGACTAAAAGACTCCGAATATGATGGTTTGGAACAGCTTCCTTACGCCCTACTCCGAGAAATAGAGTTTGCAGACGGCATCAACTTAAACTACGAGGGGTCGTAGGTAGTCCATAAACATCTAAGACAGGATTGGAGCTCCAGTTCGTTATTTTGGTATGAGGTTTGCACCAACTATATCCAGGATGCTGTTGCAGAATTGATAGACTCTGCGCCTGTTCTAACCCTTGGTAGGGAGCATTTGAATGTATTCAAGAAGTTTGAGCACCTTGAGAGATGCCTCAATGCAAGTGGAATGCATGATAACATCACAAATCTTCAGGTTAGTGGTCGGATGACGTTGGCAAGTTTAAACCATTCCTGGCTCTGACATGACCTCGAACATTTGTTAAAGGACGGAGCATACGATGCCACTGTAATGGTAGTCCTACTGCTGCTCCGAATAGTGGTGCATCCGCGCAGGATGCATTTGGTGAGCACACCGTGCCAGCAATGACAACGTTTTCCAACGTACTTTCGGAACGAATGGACTCTTTTTCCCCTGTGGATAGTGATCTTATCCCACAGGCCTCGTTGGCTTGGCCATATGTTACGGATGCCAACTCATCGCCTGCCATATTTTACTTGTTTGCGAGCGATGGGTTGGACTGGAAGCGACAGTGTGGTAGCCAACACATAACTTGGGTTCAGAGTATGAAGGTTTTTTGGTAGAGAGTTTCCCGGTTCCGAAGGACAACAAACGCCTTTAATTAAGGAAGTTATTTGATATAGCGGAGAATAAAAATCACTGGCGCTCGTCGTTTGAGCCCGTTTGTGCAGCGGCCTAATTTTTATTCTTTCTTTCTCTCCGTCTTCTCCTTTTTCAAACCATCAACATCTTGTTCTTCTTTAAATATTGTGACGTGGTTGCCAACCTGCATGGTGTTCACTTGTTGAATGTATATATAAGGCAACATCAAGTTGTTTCATTCACATGCAAGGAATTGTTACCCGGCCGTTGCAAGGTTGTGAAGGTGTGGCGAGTGAAACAGAGTTTAGAATGGGCTTAACGCAGACAGTCTAGGCGTTTCAATAGGAAAAAACATTGGAGAACAGCACAGTGTTTTACTGTGTTCCCTACAGTTTGTGTGCTATTTGACGAACAGAATAGATGTATGCTTGAGAATACCCCAAATTTCCATACTGGTCAGAAAATGAACTTGGAACATGAAGGGCCAAATCAAAGGGATTACCTTTAACGTCTGACTAAAATGGCACGATTATCTCAACTTGTAATTAAGGGAAGTTCACCCCACACCATATTTGATCACAAGAATACGATTGCACACAGTGATTGCTGTTTATCTGGCTTACAATGCACAGAACTGACTGTTTGCCTTACATCAAGATAACAGAAGCAAACCTCGACTTATATATTCCGACGGTCTGACTCTACTTAACCTCGCTCCAATCGCTTCACTCTTCCGCCCAGTCCAGCCTCGATTTTTACACCTCTCTTTCGAAAGATATTACAGGTGTGTTTACTTTGGTGTAAATATTATTTAATGTACCTGCACCAGAAATGAAGCAAGCAAACCAAAGGTATAACAGGGCACCAACAGACACTATTCAATAGAAAACCTCGAATTGGTTCAGGAATGCTTGTGACTAGAATGAGAAGCGGCATAGGTGCTACCAACTGAATTTCCGAATGTGAAACACGCCGTTGGTGATATGTCACCACAGAGCACTGTATCACACCCTCCAAGTTTTGACATTGTACGCTGCATCCACGGTAGGAAGTAGAATAATATGCCAACACTAACAAAAAAGCAACTCAAAACCGACGCGCAGGTGTTCATGGCATTTCGCCGTACTGCTGTAAGATTTCCCTGTATAGATGGTGATTAGGGCCACTGAGGCATTGATCACGGCCAGGCTATCGTGTAAAGGTGGCGCGTTTGATGTCGATACCCGTACGTTCGAGTTTTCGGTCAAAACACAAAGGCACTTTACGACAGCCACATTATTATAATTAAGAGAGTCTTTTGCATGTGAGAGTGAATTGTTGATAAACGTTAATCTCACGCAACTAGCTATGTCGTCGTCCAAAGTTTTGGTGATCAGCGATCGTGTGGTCTCAGTAAAGATCCCGACTGTAACCGTGTTTTCCCGCTTTTCTGTTCGATACGCATGATTCTGTGTACGCCTGCCATAGGAGGCCTGATATGAACTCACTTTCTTCATTAGTGCAACTAACTGCATGCAGAGGATGCTCGCCCTTTTCCTAACGACTTGCCTACTATTCTATTCTTCAAGGTCGTCTGACCTGTAACTTTTTGAACGATGTTTAACACACCCGAAGATTTTAGGCGGATTTTCGCTTGGCGCGCCTTTGCGTGCCGCCGAGTGCGTTCGAGCCCACCAGGCGCCTATTTTTTTTTCACTTGGTTGCTAACTTTAGTTTCAGACTAGGCCAGAGCTAAATACTCATCATATTTTCACACCCTATCGGAAATATGCGGTTTGTTTCCAAACCCTACTATGTTCTTTTAATTCGATGCCTTTTGAGACAACGTTTCGACCGCTTCTCAGGAAAGGCTTTTCGAACTGTTAGTGGACGAGGGTCAGGCGCACACCCACTTGTCCGCTAAAAGTCATGTTTTATAATGTACAGTTCACTTAGCGTTGCCGTGTACAAACATGGTTATCTACGGTTCACGCGTAGTATTCGGGGTGGTTAGCAATGAATCACTAATTCGTGCTTCACTTTCCTTAATGCAACAGCTGAAGGAATTCTCAACAACACAAAAGGTAGAACAGTTCATGGAAAACATTCGTCCGTTTCGGAACAAAGCCCATCAGTGAAATGCCAGATTGTAGCTGAGTATCACCAAATGCGGCGAAAAACTTAACCATAAATAACCTAAATAAATGACTTATTCCACTGTTTCACGTTCAATAACGTAGACTAATCATTTTAGAATCGTAGATTCAAAAGTGATCTTGTGCGGCTTATCCAGTTAATTTCTTATGCGCAACTACATATCAGTTACTGCGACTACAGTTTATTATCCTGAATGTTCGAAATCATAAATCGTGTAGTCTTAAATTACGTGGTTTACAGTGCAATGTAACAAACTCATGGGTTCATTGAGTGTTTGAACGCCCATTTCAATTATAACCGTCTTAAGATGGCTGTTGTTTTGTTTGAGGCAAAATGACCCAGACTATGGAGAGTAGCCGCAATTACGTTCAAGCGGAGTCACCGTGCCTTGAGCAAGACGCCCAGCCAGTACGACCATCCTATGAGTATCCCCTTTATAAATGTGCTCAGAACTTACGAACACATTCAGCGTAACAAAGGGGCAAATTAGGGTCGGCACGCCAATGAGTTGTGACTGGCTGAAAGCTGCAACCCACGCGCAGCTGATTTCCGATGTCACGGAGCTGTCCAATCACATTTCTTTAATTTGAACGTGCACGGGTCGGTGATGCAGGGCGGAGGAAACCGATCGATACGTGTGGTCTTGTCGACTGAATGGATCTATCGGTCATATGGTGTTGTTGTTGGCCTTAATCAAATGACGTATTTATTCGTGAGCTGGTAAAACCGTCAACGCGGATTGCTTCTGAGCGATTCATGCACCGGTTGCTGGCAAAACCTGAGGCTTTCATTTTCACAGTGAGTTGCTGTTTGTGCGTTGATTCTTTTTATGGCATGTTCTTTTATGCATGAACATCATACCTTTTGGAGATTGACGCTGCTGAACACGTTGACTTGAGCATAATCGACTGCTTCCGTCTATTTAAGGGCGACTTTCCGAGGAATTGTCGAGGATGGTTGGGGTTAAAAAATGGAAAGCTAGTGAATTTAGGCAGCTTTTTTACATCAGGTGTTAAGGGGAACCATACTTTAAGAGGATTACTCCAATTTTCTCGACTTATCCGTAAGGATTTATGGTCTTGCGCATCCAGTTTTCAGCAGAACTTTGCCTGACCATGGAAATTACTGCTTGCCTAAGTTCGTTTATGATTATTTCAATTTACATGGAACAGGGGAAATGACATACAATGTCCATTCGCTCGTTTATTTGGCGGAAGACGTGGGACTTCACGGCAAACTGGACAGACTTTCTGCCTTCTCATCTGAGTTGTACATTTATCACGTCAAACGTTTGCTACGTTCTCCTTGCAACCCAGGTGTAAAGAAGAGTTCACAATGGCGAAGGTGGTTGAGACCGATCGGCCGTTAAAGCCCACAACAAGGAATCCAAGAAACGGAGATTGTGTCCTAAAAGTTCATTTACCTTCACCACTAGTCCCAGTAATTTTATTATTGTACACAACCTGCCTCACGTTATTGCCGACAATGACAATGTTGGCCCTAACGTACCTGTTCTGTGTTGTAAGCGTTTTCAAACTATTACTAACTTCTGAGTGCATGATATTGCGTCTTCTGTGCTGCATATATCTGAGATAAGTGACTTCAATGATCAATTTTGTCGTGTACTTTTTTAAGAGGTACTATATAAATGCGTTCTATTTTGAACGTTTTCAAGTTCACTTGTTATACCGCTTTTACATACGTTCAAGAAAAAAATATTAAACAAGAACCATTGAAACTGGTCCGTGGATTTTTCTTCTGATAGCCTGAACAGTATAAACCACAACTAACGAAATGTTAGTTATTTCAAGATATGGACTAGAGGAAGTGTTACTGTGTGGTCGAGATTGAAGCCGACCACAACGAGGATGTTGCGGTCATCATCTGCAGTCGGCTTAAGGCTGCGCGAACAACAGCAACCATTCCGCGACCACCTGGAAGTACATACTACAGGTATGCACGAAACCACCTGCAGCCAAATTCCGATTACCCGAAGTTACTAGTTGGCATGATGGTTGCCACAAGTGAGTTACATTACTTGATATCAAACCTACCAACATTTCATTGCAGTTGACTTCGAACATGCAAAGGAAATGGAAGTCAGATACATTTCCGGTATTCTACCTCCAATTGACGATACAATAAACATGGATTTACCCTGAAAACGTCGCCTTTCCAGTTTGGTATCATTTTAACAGTAAACAATTATGTTTTTCAGACGACGACCGTGATGAAGATTTTAGAGTAAAAAGAGAGAAAGTGTGCACCTACTGCTGTCAGTTACTCCGTCCAGCCAAACAGCACTGATTAACGAATACGCGTTAGAAGCGTAACATACGGTTTACAGACAATAACTCAAAACGACAAGATGTTGTTATTATTCCCGCTGCAGTGAGTAGGTAATACTTCGGTCCCTATTAACTGCAGAGAGTGCCTTATAAGAAGCGGTTACTAAGACTGATTTTCAACAGTCGAGTTTATCTTTGAATGGTGAGAAAGTTCATTTCGCACCTGATACACACCCTTAGAGTTATCTCACTGCGTCAACGCGTTGACGCAGTGAGGAAAATATTGGCTTTCAAGTTCCATATGGAACTTGAAAGCTAATATTGCAGAATATTCTGCAATGGTGAGTGTGGACATTAGTGACCGGCTAGTGTTCTGCCTATAAGCTGATCACTTTCGGGGTACCAGTGTCCTCAGTTCTGCAGCTCTACATAGGGGTATGCTGGAACGACTAATGACAGGGGTAGTTGCCACACAAATCACCTATTCCGATGCACATGTACATCTACTGTTTTCAAACCGGCGTTCACCTGAAGTCTTTAATTCGAAAAATTAACTCGATACTATTGGTGCCATCATCATTTGATTATAGGCAGCATATTATTATACGAAATGACATTGTTATTAGTGTGAGCGACAACAGGTTATTCGTTTGAAACGTTAGACTTATCTCAAGGTTACTGACAATTTCAATGTTTCATGTGGTTATCTCAGGCTGGAGAGCGTAATACTCATTTGGTAGCCTAACATCGTAGTATTTCGTTGCACGGAATGTGCGACTCCACACCAAATTCAATTTCAATGCGACAACCCGCGGTAAAATCGAAGTTTTTAGCTGAATGCGCTGCGCGGAAGAGATGAAAAGTATCCGCAGGACGTAAATGCGCACTTGAGTAGACCGTTCATATGCGAGTTCTAACATATCCTCAATGGCAATTGCCAACGTATTTTAGAAACCATGGAGTGTGTCTGTTTTGTTTTAGGAAATAAGTTTGTTTTAAGATGCTAAACATTTTTATCAGAGACGTCACGCATCCTAGTTGCAGAACGTGATTTCCCCAACTTTCGCCCTGTGGAAAAATATTTTCAAGCAAACCCCGGCTTTGGTAGCGTGAAATCTGTTTCAGAAATTGAAGTCGACGAATTCTGCGCCATGGGTTGATATGTTTGTTTAAATTGACCATTAATTGGAAACGGCGTTATCGCACATCATTTTCGATATTCGGTATGGCCGCTGCTCCTGTGATGGATTACGTGTGACGATGTCGATGTAAGGATGCTTGAATAATGTTCAAGTTATTATATGATTATTTCCTTTCAATCATCATTTTATTGGTCTGCTTATATTCTAAATCGTGAATTTCGCACATTCTCACAGTTCCAGGAGTGTTTTCAAAAGCATATGCATGAAGTGGGCGTTATTTACGTGCGTGGGACAAGCCGTAGGTCGAAAACTGTCTTGAAGTACGATAAGATAAGGTTTCGTGTTGCCCTGAAAACCGCTGCGTGTAATCGG